>RHDR01000238.1:0-42133 GCA_009806295.1 Davidsoniella neocaledoniae
AGGGGCGGTAGCCGATTGGGCGGGCATTCTTGAGCTTGTCTGCTGCGGCGGCGCTGCTGGCGGCGATGCTGGTCATGGAGCGGGTGCCAGAGTGTGTGAACTGAGGGTGAATGATGACCTTCCAGGCGGGTCGGTGGTCGACGGCCTTGTGGGCAGCCCGTCGGTAGAAGTTGCCGATCATGATGGGCGGCAGGGTGTACAGTGATTAAGATTATTGGGCGGTGATATGGGTGATAGCGTTGATGGTATGGTTGGAATTGGTTGTGCAGATAAGAGAGACAAAAAGAGGCTCACGATGCTTTTACAACTATAGACCAGCAAATGGCTGGATCCTTGCTGTAATGCGTCGTTTCGGTTGGTCGACGGAGTCTGGAATGGCCCAATTAGGCTTTTTTTGTTGTTGTTCGTCGGCTGCAGGAACGATTGATGAGGAAGAATCAGAGAGTCAACGAGAGAGGGAGAGATAAGGTCGCCGTGATGAGAATGTGAGATCATGCAGCAACGGCAGCAACAACAGCAATGAGGACGAGGACTTAGAGATGAAGTCGAAGATGATATGGAGGTAAAAAAAAAAAAAAAAAAAAAGAGCAAGAAGAAGAGAAGAAGAGGGCAAGGTCTACGGCCAGCTGGGAAAATCAGAGGAGGATTTGTTCTTATGAATGAGCAGAAATCAACTCACTCCCAGCTAGCTAAGAGGCGCGTAGCAGATATAAAATAGGGCTTTTTTTCGTTTTCGCTGTCTTGGGTTACAAGATAAAATAAAACTGGGCTCTGCTAAAAGGCTAAAAAAAATGATTAAAAAAGCCTGTACTTTTTTCTCTTTGTGCTCGTCCCCATTAAAAACCCGTCAGCTGACCTTTGTTCTGGGGGGGCCAGGCCATATCTCCATATCTACAAATCGACAATAATTGCTTGAAATGCGCTGCAAATGCTGTGAGATGCGTACGCTTCTCTGCTTCGGCTTCCCTGCCATCCCGCACTTGGTTTTGTCCCCTATTTCCGTGCGTCAATCAGTTCAATCGATCAAAGGGACAATCAATTAATTGGATTGGGCTCTCATCTTGGATTTGCAGTGTTTTGCTTGGCTCTGCTTGTTTTCCTTTGCTTTGTCTTGGACTAGAGATCAATTGTCTCTCGTTCTATTCTACCTTCTGCTCCTGGCTGTCCCATCCCACATCTTGCTATGGACTTAATGTATTTATTGATGCCATTTTGTCAATGCTTCTGTCATGTTGGCTGTGTAGCAGGCAATGCGTACGTACAGGAGGCTTGTGGTTTATATTTTATTTGTTTTATTTTTTATTCGTTTTCAAGCAACTACTTGTTGCAGCGCTGTGGCGGTGGCTAACAAAACCAGCATGGAAGCTAGGCCCTTGCTGTGACTGTTCGTGTTTCCTAGTTATAGTGTGTTTTGTTTGGCTTGTTCTGGATGCTACGCTTCTTGGAGAACCAGAAGAAATCTCGTCCTGCCGATTGAGATTTCCTCGGCATGCGCCAGATGCGGCCTCTGTTTGGCCCAGTAAAAACAAAAACAAAAATGCGAACGCGATCAAATCCGTCATTTAAACTATCCAAGCTAAAAGAAAGAGAAGAAGCTCTAGGGCTGTTTCTTTTTTTGGAATCCCACCTGCTTTTTCTCATCCATCGCTTAATCAACGCTTAACAGCACGCTTAAGCAGTCCGTGGAATTGGGCACTGATAACAACAAAAATGAATAGTAAAAAAAAACTGTAAATGCTAACATACTCAACACATTCTGACCGTTTACGTTTATTTGATTTTATGTCTGTTTCGTTTTCCATTCACGGCATCCCTTTTGGTGTGCCCAAGATTTGGCCATGGCTGGCAACCTTTTCGTCTGTTGCGACACTGCAATTGCAGCAAACGCCGATTTCAGTTTCCCTTTCTTTCCCTTTTTTCTTTTCCCTCTAGATTTGGTGATGTTTAAGGTGGTGTGTTTATTCACTAAAGACCTTCTTTCTCTTCCTTAATTCCGTCTCGGCCCTTCCAGACCGCTATTGCCTCCTTCCAGCTCCAGAGCCCCAGTTTCAGTGCTTTAAATCGTACTCGATCAACAAAGGCTCCTCTTAGTGACGCCACTAGTCGGCAATCTGCGTCCGAAAAAAAATTAAAAATTAAAAATTAGAAAAATTGAATCTCAAACCCTAACCCCCACAGAGCTTCCAATTGCTCACCGCCGCCCGTCACACTAAAACCCATGCCTTGAAAGGTCCTATAACAAGGCCTGCAGAATTGGCATTAGCATTATCAGCATTGGTCTTAGCACCATCACAGTTCAAGATGCTGTGATTCTTATGATACGACCGCCCAACTCTTCTCATTCTTCTATTCTTCTCTCGGCTGACTAGCCACCCCTTCGGTTCATATTTCCTCACTCCAAAAGCCTGAAAAAGAGCACTATCTGAGATATCTCATTTTTCCCTTTCTTTCTCTCCTTCTCTCCTTCTACATCATTCTAGGCTTGATATCTCCTGCATCTCGGCAATTTCATATTGCCCATACTTCGTAAAACATCACCAAAGACAAGCAGTCAGCTGATCAATCGCCGCGTCAATCGGAACATGCATCCTGCTCTTTGTGTCCATTCAATTCTGTAGAGCTGTCTAGAACAGCCTGTCTCAATGCCATGACGGCCTAAGACCCAATGTGATAGGGTTAGGGTAGGCACGACCTAAAGAAATTTGGTTCAATATCATTGCCTAGTGCCGGCACGGGCGAGTTTTGCCACTACCACGCTCCAAGATAACGGAACGAACACAGAGTTTTATTTCTTGTTTTATTTTTTGCCCATATTGGGCACTGCCTTATAGAGCGTTACTGGTGACATTGGGATCTGTTCTTTTATCATAGGGCGAAGGGTTCTCCAATGCAACTACAACAATTGTAGCTCTTGGGTTACTTATACGACGTGTAGATTTACCATGTCCTCATAGCCAAGAGTTCTTATGATGAGCGTTTTTTTTGATCTCGCCTTGAGTGAGTTACATGAGACTAAAGATGCAAGTCTGTAAGACCTGCTTTGTCTATGATGCCGTACCGCCAACCCATTTCCAGTATTTTTAACCACTGCATGCCCCTTCCCCGCCGTTGTGTAGATCTACTAAGATATATGATGTGCGTGTACATACCTATGTCTTATCTTGCTATTGTGTAGGTAGCCATCGGCCAGCGGCAATTACACAAGCCGAGCCGCGTCCGGCCGATTTTCCGGACAGAATAGGAAGTTTTATCAGCGAAACTGAGCCAACCAACATAGCCTGCATATGCAGATATACACACAGTATGTGTGCTCATAGCCATCACTCGTCTGACATCAAGGGCAAGAAAAGAGTAGATACCATATAACTAATGATTTGCATAAGACGATGTAAACTTCAAAGTATTTCTATTTCCATCCTAAACTGTAAATAAAATGCCACTGTAGCTCATATTTTAAGCCCCCAAAAGTACTACGAAGAGCTACTAATCATAATATAGTTGCCGCCTGGCCGATAACGTCTTAGTGTTTATATAGTAATATGAAGAGGCGGTTTTATATCTTCGTCTTTCTCTATCTATCTAAACGGAATTGGCATTGAATAATGAACCTTCTTCATTATCTCTTGGTTCTATGGAGTTCATGCTCAGATTAATGAAATACTAAGACTATTAATAAGATTAGCAGCGAATGACCATGTCTTCACCATAACTGGATAGTTTTAGATAGACAAAGAGATATCTAGAATGTCACTACTTTCATTACTGTTACTTGAAACACCCAATGCAAATTGTACATATGTATATATATATACATACTATATCCGAAAACAAACAAGGTCACCTGCCATACTTATAAATTTTAATGGGTGGCATGAGAGAGTAATCTCTAGTACAAAAGCGTTTACATCTATACAACTATGATATTATCATCATTTCGTGTGTATGGAGATACATGTATATTCCGGTTTCTCTAATTCATGTTGCCATTTCACTTCAAGAAACAACGGCTAGTCGGAAAGCGTCAATCTATGTAGCTTAAAATAAATCAAGATCGGTCGTGTTTGCTTTGGGAAAACAATCTGCCTACATTGAGGAAATTGGAGAAGCTATTAGGATATTTGATAAAACGCCACAAACTAACTAACTAGAGAAGCTGATTTCAGCAATGAACCAGAGCCTCGAATTTAGAGATCTCCAATATAATCCGATTTTTATTGCTAGGCAATAGATCTAGATACATACTGACTTGGTCACGCGACCATGAAAATAATCCAGAATGGCCATGCGGGAGTAAGAGCCGAGGTGGTAAACAGACTAGTTGAAATCATCTCATCATTGGGAACTCTAGGATTCTTAGCCTTTTCTGCACTGATCAATGTATCATCACGCGCTGATGCCCAGATCCGATGCAAACAGAAAGTCGAACTTCATGGTGATGCAGAGATGAGAATATCGCCGCTACTTCTCATCATGACTAGATTCGTAGATCAAAGATGGGAAGGGGTATGTTTAGGGAGGTAGTAGCAGTAGGGCATACCATGTGACTTGCCATGAGTCTGGTGATACATGCCCACATATCATGGTAGGACGATACTAGCGGTGTATGAGATATTGATCCAATATATCTTTTTTTCACATGCCATACAGCATGATTGAATAAGATGTCATGATTATAGGATATAGAAAAAAAGAAATATGGAAATTCCAGGGTTGTCCACTAAGGATCCGATTTGTTGAATTGCTTTGATGGAAGCTTCTAAGCCATGAAGTGAACTGATATAAGCAATGCATTTCAGATATCATATGAGCAAAGTTCACAGTAATGGTCTAATATCATGGCCAATGAGTGTAATAAATCGATATAAGTATTGATTGGAGAATTGAAGGTCACTATGAGCGATCTGTGTCGTCTAATCTTGGTTGTAGATATCATGGCGTATCAACGAGGATAGTTTTCATCCATTTCTTGCAACTGATTTTTTAATATAGCACATAATGTGAAGACTTGCTCGTCTATTTGATACTTCGAGACGGAAAGCGAATATTCACGCATATGGATGTGAATATTTTCTTTACTATAACAGTACTGTTGGCCCGAAGATTGGATTCGTACCATGTGGATAAATTCGTAGTTGGTAAAATAACACTATCAAGTTTCTTCATAGGCATATCGTTAATAAATATGTTTCACCATGACTTTACTATTCTTTTCTCGAAGATTGAATCGTATTACATATCGTGATGTGCAAGTGTAACTTCACGCTGAGGAGGAGTATATTTTGTGCAACCTTTATTCCTTAAGGGTTAACATATAAGTAGCCCACTTACGCCGCAACATTTCAATATCGGCATTTGTATACAGATATGAGTCTACTGAAAACTTTTTGTATCAGTTAATCATATGTATGTATGTATAGAAAGCAAAATGGAAAAAAGTCATGAATACCCTTTGAAGGAGCCCTTTGTCGGCGATGTTGAACTAAAGGTTAGCGTTGCACATCCTAATATCACGGAAAATTGAGTAGGGTGTATGATGATATACTGTGGGTTGAGGTGGTGGATTATGTTGGCCATCCTATCGCAGATTATAAAAGTAGATAGAAAAAACCTTGGATATACCCACAGACAAATCTGACGATCAAGTGGAGAATACAGGGGAGAGTTGGGTAGATCTTGGTAGTTGGATTTTTTTTTGGCATATCGAAGCCATTTACAACATCCTTTATAGTAGTGAAGAATCAGGATCAGCCTAGAGTGATATAAACATGTGAAAAAGTTACGAGCCAACTAGATAATAGATGTTCGGGTTGTATATATGTATGGCAGGATGATCTTGTAGTTCTATAGTTCTTGCTACGCACGTATTTTCTAGTTTTCAGGTTAGAGTGATGGGTCATATTACGACTAACTGTCCTGGTGCGTTGGGTTTGGGACAGAGTTCACGGATTTCCGTACAGAAATATGTTCTAGGAGTATTCATTTGCTAGAATTATTGCAAGGAATGACACTAAATCTGATTCCTGGAGGGTAAATATAACCATAGAGTACGAGTGTTGACTCGGAGGATCTACTTGATCGTCGATTGCTCTATCTAGAAGGTTGTCGTAAGCTTGAACGCCATGGAAGAAGCCTCAAATATAATTTGTCTCATGATATACTGTGTATGTAGTAGGTTAATGTCATTCTAAGTGAAAAATGTATACTTATAATGGGATGCCAAAAGAACCCTGTAATGAACGAAAATAAGTTGGTAGAAGGATGAAAGGATGAATGTCTTCACTTACTATGTATGTACTTACAGCTACAAAGAACCCTGAGCAAGGAATTTGTGGTGCAAGAAAAACTCCTACATTATACGCTCCTATTATAATCATGATACCATGGTAGTGAAAAAGTCTTTCAATGGTTTAGCTAGGAGAATTGATTGTCGTTCTAAAGGAACAAGAAGGACACTAGTAGTTTGTCGTGCTTTTGACAGCAGCGCACAGGTAATTCTAGACGGAGATATTTAAGAGAATAGGAAGTTATTAATGTTATATTGGATGTCTTCATAGGCTGTATAAATGATGATATGAGCACTAGTTTCAAACAAAATCAATGTATCTAAGGTTTCTGGCAGATAACTTGATTATCTAAAAGCCCCAATATCAGGCCGAAAAGCAGCCGACTTCGGGGTATCTCCAACTTGCTTTTGATGGTAGAACACCGGGGGATGATAATTTTGGGCCAAGTATATTCTCCTTGAATGTAACTGAATATGGATATGTGATATGTAACACTAACTATTCGACGCAAACCTGGAACTTCTCCGGCAATAAAAAGGACAACAACCACTAACGAAAATACCACCATCAAATTTTCTGTCTGACAAAACTTGAACTAAATATCTGTAGACTATATTTTTTTCGACGGGCCGAAGCCGCTAATATGAGATATGATTTTTGTGAAGAAAATAACTATATTTCATGTCTAGGACAATACACGCCCCACAAGTTATATAAGTACCCATGTGGTTCATTATTAGCTTTACATATTCATGTATTAAACTCTACAGATTCTCGTATTTGCTGGGATATAGTAGTTGTCAAGTATATAAGGCTTACGCATCAGCATATAGCTAGTTGGATGGAAGTGATAATTCATATGTAGCTTCTATCTTTTCTTCAAATTTATTACGCCAAGCAGCTACCTTTGTCTTGGAAGAGAAAAAAACTCTATTAAAACAGGATATTGAAAAAGAGGAAGCTTCGTGTACGGACAGCTTTGACTGGTTTGCTACTCTACAAGAAAGGAAGGAAAATGTATGTTCAGCAAGAGAAGGGAAGAAAAGAAGATAGTCGAGATGCATAAAATGAAGATGGAAGAGACATCCACAGACAATAGATCACTCAAAATGATTACAAGAGTGCTTAGCAGCGGCACATGCGGCCAGTGTACTCATCGACAGTCCAGGTGTCTGAACCGACGGTCTTAGTCGACCAGAACAGGAAGTTGGGATCGTACTTCTTCTTGATGGTCAGCAACGTATCGTAGTTATCGCCGAAGAAGTCAGCCTTCCAGGTAGGCTGGCGGAAATCAGCCTCGTTCATGTAAGTGCCGGAGTCTGGGGTGACGTCGTTAAGACGAGGGACGAAGTCGTTGGTCATGGTCTCCTGGTTGACGATCATCTGGTCCCAAGCAGAGGGCGTGTTGTTCCATGAAGTGGTCAGCTGCATGTGAACACCAGATGTGCGCCATGCGGGCAGAACGGCGTTGTCAGTCAGCTCGACGCCGGCAGGGGGGGCCGCGTTGACGGCGGAACCGACAGCCAAAGCACCGTTCTCGGTGACATAGCGCAGAACCTCGGTCAGGTTGTCGTTGTTGTTAGCAAGAGTGTCGCGGTCAAGCAGACGCGAGCCGAACTGGTAGGCCGACACCTCGACGTGGCCATAAGGCAGGGGACCCATCCAGGTGTTGTAGTGCTCGTAGTCAGTGTCCAGCTGGGTGGTCGACTTGGAATAGGGCACGCTGTAGTTGGCCAGCATCGTCAACCAGGGAGACATCATGTCCTCGATGTCGGCAACGGTACCGTTGTACAGGGTAATGGGGTTGATGACAAAGACGGCGCTGTTGAAGTAGTACACCACCATGGCGCCCTGGGCAGTCATGTTGGGCACCAGCTGGTTGAAGGCGGCGACAATCTCATACCACTCGTCACTGGTCGAGTAGGCAGCAGACATCTTCAGGCCCAGACCGGCAATCGATAGGTCTTCGTACGAACGCACAGTAACGGACATGACGACGGCGAAGGTGCCACCACCACCGCCGCTCAGTGCCCAGAAGAGCTCCGTGTTCTGCTTGCGGTTGCAGGCCAGGTGCGAGCCATCGGCAGTGACAACCTCCCACTCCAACACCTGATCGGCGCCAAGACCGAAGGACGAGGACAGGGCGCCGTGGCCACCGCCTTGGGTGAAGCCTCCGGCAACGCCAACAGTAGGGCACTCGCCAGTCACGACAACACGGCCCTGATCACCGGCAGCCTCGATGGCCTCGTAGCCCAGAACACCAGCACCCATCTTGAAGGCGGTACCGTTGAACGAGCGGTCAGACCACTCGACTGAGCTGATGTTCTTCAGGTGGTGCATCCAGATGCCCAGGGCACCAGCGCCCGTAGAACGGCCGAGGAAGCTAGACAGGACGAGGAAATATTAGCTAGGCTGCTTTTGTGTTGTCGATGTTTTAACCATCAGGTTTTGTGGGGTGGAGCTAAGGCCAGAAAAGAGAGAAAACAAGGTGGGGGGGGTAGGCTGTGCCTTTTGGCTTATAGAGTTGCAGCGTAGGATCCGGATAAATAGGATGTAGTAAGAGGAACAACTCAGGGGTCCGGATAACTACCTCGACTGCCGTTTGGAGGAAATGAGAGAGCAACTGCAGAAAGACTAAAAACTCGCCCGTCGTTGAAGAAGACTAAGCGTGCTGGAAAATATGCAGACAAACTCTAGACAGGCTATGGAACAGAGTCGAGACAGCTCTACTTCCTTTTGGATTCAGGGCTCGAATCAAAGGGAATGAGGGAGACAAGATGATAGATGATAGACCTAGGCATAGCTAGTACTTACTCATGGCCGGTGTTGCGCACGACAACGCGCAGATTGTTCGTCTGGGCAAACTTGAGCGCGGCCGAGACATCGCTGACCGAAGTCACGTTGACGGCATACTGCACATAGTTGCCCAGCTCGCATGGGAGACTGCGGTCAGTGAAGGGATCGCAGCTTTGGTTGGCAAAGAAAGGCGACATGACAGACGAAGAGGAAGGCTCGCTAGAAGGGGAAAGACGCCATGTTAGTGCTTCTGGCAATCGGCTAGTTGGAGACGATCGTCACATTCACTACTAGTTAAGGAAGTATACTAGATACTATAGAGAGAGACAGGAACCGCAAGGCTGAGCACTATGGGAGAAGCTCTCTCCAACAAGTCATATATAGGTCCTCGTTCATCCATTACATCTTCTTCTACTACTATTACTTACTGAATCTCGGGCAGCGTCCAGTTGTCCTGGAGCTCCGAGCAAGCCTCCTCGTCATAGTTCGGGTCGTGGCACACAGAGCCCAGCGGCACCGTCTTGACCAGACGGCCGCCAACAGTCGAGTTCAGACTAGACCACTTAGAGGTCGAAGGCCAGCAATCGTCGCCGGGCAGACATCTACAGTTGCCAAAATCAGTGGAGTTGACAGCAGCTACTGATCCGGCCATAAGAGCCGCAACTGCGGCCAGTTTGGTCGCAAAGCCAAAGGACTTCATAGTGGAAACAGGGGAAATATAGAAGGGAGGGAGGGGTAAGCTTGCGAAAGAGTGAATAAAAGGGTCGGTGAAGGGATAACGAGAGTAGGTCAAATCACGACTTGGAGTGCCAAGGAACAAGAGGAAATGAGGAGAAGAGCCTAGCAGTGAAGAAGGCCAACAAGACAGATCCGAAGTCTGAGGAATTTGGGGGTGAGGAGCAAGAAGAAAAAAAAGAGATATCATGATTTGAGCCAGAACGGCTCTTGTGATGTCTTTATAAGACAAAAAATGCGGTCTTCATTCCATCTGAGACCCAAAGTCCGGCCTCAGACCTCAGTTCCGCATCTTACGAATCGAGCATTAAACTATTATAGCTGGTGCCTGACTTATCCGTCCGTTCCCAGTACTTCCGCTGCCAGTTGACTGACGAAATAAGCAATAATAATGTACTAGTAAACGTGCTATCGTCGTTCTCTGCCACTTTTGGCTTGTTTCTCCGTGCCAGGGCCGTCCAAACAACCGGAGAGCGCTTCTCTTTTGGTCGTTTTGCGTCCTTCTTGAGTGAGGGCCAAACAAGATATATGGACTAGGGTGGGGGGCAAAGCTCTTATTTCCAACCATGGCTAAAAGACTAGCTAACGAGAGGCAAGAATATATGGAAGACTAAGAGATAGACAAAGGAGTTGGTTTCTTCTTCGAGCATGGAGCCTCCGAGGACAAGAAAGTGCTTGGATAAGAACGGAAAAATAGCGAGCGAGGGTTCTTGCGATCTGCCCTAGTCAATAGACTGACAGATGGAAAATGACGGAAGACCAGCGGGTGATCGGCGAGCAAGATTCTTGTTACTAGTGACTTTGTAGCTGTTTTTATTTTGTTTTATTTTTGCTTATTTTCTTTCCGAAAAAAAACGTGTCGCATTGTCTGGTGTTACCGTTGTCGTCGAAAAAAGTACTTGCGAACTCTGCCCATGCGAGCGCCACAATTGGCAGTTGCCCCGAGCTGCCTGATGGCTATAATTCGACGGTCAGTGCGTAGGCTCAGGCTCAACAAGCTTCTGAGATTCTTTTTATTTTGTTTTTTTTTCTATCTATGTTTCTTATACATGAGATATCTTCCAAAAACACACAGTGCTTTATCTGCAAGGAATTAATTCTAGTTCATGTTCTAGCTTACAGCATAGTCTGCAGTCTAGTATAATTATACAATTTAGTATTTGCACTAGTTATTTCTCTCGCTTTTCTCACCGTGACATGAAGTTGACCTACATAAAGATATCAAAAAGTACAAGAAAATATAATCAAGGTGGGCAAGGGTGGTATATTCTTACATGTAACGTCCTTGGTAAGAATCTCAGCAGACGCCATGCCCCGCAAGTGGTCCGCGACATATAAAATAAGCAGTTCTAACGGAACGTTATTTTTGTGGTTCGAAGTTTCCCTGGGTAGTTCACATGTATGCCACTTACACAAGAAATATGTATATATGAAAAAAGAAAGAAAAAAAAGACTTAATAAGAATGGAGATAAGCCTTGTTACGCCATATCCACAACAACATACAGCAGCGAGTCAAGCAAGCCGCAGATGTTAAAAGATATCAAGAATACTTGTGGAGATATTTAGAAACTCGCATACTGAGTATTAATTCGAAGGACAGCTGGTATTACATCCCGAGTCTAGAACAGAGTCCTTGTTCTAGAATCAAACAAGATCTAGGTCACTGAGATTTTATTTGTGCCGCGAGAAGCAAAGATTCAGCGTAATATCACGTAAGTCTAATATGCTCTATCTCCTCTACTATTCAAAATCTAAGATGACAAACCCTGAAAACATGTCGTACTATATGCAAATCAAACTAATACTACATACGTCTAATCGATATTACCTCGCTTCTCAAGCCGATAAACTCGCCCCAAAAAGCCTGTTCTTCCCAAGCCTATATTTCTTGGCAAGCGGGCCTAGTAAGCATCGTAGATGTCACTAGGCTTGGCCTAGCTCAAGATACATAACTTGTTAAGAAATCGCCTTCAAGGAATTCTAGTCTCTTCTTTTTCCTTTCGTCTTCCAACGAGCATGTGGCAACAAGGCTATTGAAAATGAAAGAGGGATCTCAAGTATGTAGAAAACGCATACAAAAATCTTAGTGTCAAATCTTTGATACTATGATGGTCGACTTACGATGTTGTGCTTCGTCCATGGTTAGGGATCTTTACTTCTTCTTCTCTTCTCTTCATGATATTAACAGATTAGTTACATAATGAGTAGTATACAGATATAATCTCTCATTGCAGTAGTCTCTATGGCCAATAACCACTTCTAATTACGGGTTTAAACTATCAATATCATCTTCTGCATCTGGTAGACCGGGACAACACGCCAGAGTCTTCATAGTAGAAACAATAATTCAAACTCTAGGTAACATCGCGCAGTTTCCTAGTCACTATTGTTTTGTTTTTTTTCTTTTCACCTTCGGAAATAGCATTAATCTACAATGCTAGTGAAATCTTGTCTAAGAACTGGAAGAATTTCTTTAGGAGACCCTAAGGACTATCCTAATGAGAAAATCACCCCTGAGAAATTGTCGCACCAATAGTTTGGAATTCATGATTAACCTACTCTACGCCTTTAAGTGGTGATACGCTCTAGTGTTTCCAAGCACAGTCTTTCTATCATGCCTGCTTAGTAAGACTATACTAAATATTGACAGAATCTCTGTTAATCCTAGCCAGTAAGTAGATTTACACTCTCAGTCCCAATTTCCGTGCCTTCCCGGGGATGACGGACCTACGAGGCAGTGTTCCAAGTGGTTTTTTAGGCGATTACTAATGAATGTTTCCTTGAGTCTTGATAGTGCTCTGCATGTAGGAAGTTGGAGTACGGTGACAAGGCTGTATGATTTGCTTGTTTTCTTTCTATTATAACGTTATTACTTCGCTACTCCTGCGTCGTCCGTTAAACTCATTTCTACTATGCATAAGCTATCCTTGTATACATAACTACACATATGCACTTGTCATGAGCCCATCTTGTCTTGTAACTATGTAGTTGCGTGTAATTGTACACAAGTAGCTACACACAGATACACATATAAAATCCAGCCACACCGTGACTAGTTGTGCTCTTGCCATGCTTGTACGTCCTTGCTATAAAATGAAAGGCCATGTATGTCTGTGCTCATGTTAGACTAACGGTCTTTAGTCTGTACATCCTATGCTTTCTTTTCTTTACGCTTGGACCGTCGCGGTGAACCTTTATAGCGATATCCGTTCTGTTCTCTTTCTGTATAACGCTCCCTCGGAGCACGGGCCCTAACATTTTCTCAAGGGTTACGGAATGCTAGAATAGCGAACATATGTACTAGAAAAATAAGCAAATGCTCATTTGATCCTATTGTATGTACTTAGACGCTTGTTTATTCTCCTACTTCAGTTCGTTCCTGGCAGGTTTTTGTAGTACTTCATTTCATTTTCCACCCACATTAACGCTATTCGGGAGCTCTCAGACATTGATTCGCCGGTTGTTTGCTTACCTCCCTCTCTCTTTTATTTCCCTTCTTTATTAGAATAAACTGACCCGTCCTTTCCCGCCCATCCATCCACGCTGTCAAGTTTGATTTTTTGGGGGGACGGTCTGTTCGTTAATGTCAAACTCCTTCCCTTCTTCCTTTGGGTATCGGTTCGTGAAAAAAGATGCTAGACGTAGTGATATCATGGCATATGCGGTTCCATACCCATCTATGTCTAGATATGGGGTATTGTTTCATAGCACCTTATGTCCAAACTGGGTGATATCGCGTAGTTGTTTGTATGACAAAATAGTTGTCTGACGAATAAACCAGATAGTCATTGCTATTTAGTATTATATTGTTCGCTTGTTGTGAAATGCTTATTTCCGAAGTTGCATGTTAAATCTTGACCCTACCATCAGTCTTTGTTAACATCAAAACCTAGTTTTCTTCAAAGTCAGACAAAATGCTAACACATAAACGTATGATAATTCATAATCAAATTACTAAAAGCTATTCTCCGCGTGTTAGTTTCCGCTTTATTAAACTATAATTACAACGATACATAATATCCCTAACCCAAATAAATACTAGCTGTTAGTTTGCTGGAAAAACACTGATTTTACATAACTATGGGCTCCCTGTGAAACGTGCGTCGAAACCCAAGACGGAGAAGGATACTGCATTGAGTATACCTAGCTACGAAGAAGCTTTGTGTTCCTGTCAAAAAGACCGAATGTAACCCTAATACGTGGTATATCTTAAGAACACCGTGGGAGACTTCATTGGAAGGGGCATAGAAGAACAAGAAAGTACAGCTAAAGAACATAGGAGCACAAACATTGAGTGAGCAGAATCCTATAAAGGCGCCAAGTCGCGAAGTGTGTTGGTAGGTGCTGGCATTAGACTAGATAGGTATAGGTAGACTGGTGATACTATTCATGTCAAGTCGCTTGTGATAAACTAGGAAATGGGATAAAGAAGATGTTGATGCTAATGAAGTGCATATCCACTTGCGATGCCAAGGTGTGCGTACTATCTACACCATCAAAACGGTATCTCTCCTTTGTATTGCGCTTAAGAAGTCGCGGTAGAGGAGTTACGCTTGTTTTGGAAGAGTCTGAGCCTTCTTATCTTTCTCTTTATTTGGTCTTTAGTCGGATCTCTTCTTGACTTCAGATTCCTATCTGTTACAGTGCGTAGTATTTGGTTAGGTAATGGGGTATAGGCCATGCCAAAGGACGCGTCTAGCTTTAGCTTTTTTCCTTCTTCTGGCATGAAATGGCAGGTGGTCCATCTCTGCCAGTTTGCAGAAGAAGCTTGCAGTTGTTGCACCCGAAGTGGCATATCGTTACGCTGATGAGCCATCAAACAACGGCATTCTATCATATTTCAGATAATTTGCATTGAGATACGATAGCTTCGGTCTTATTCCAGCAGTTCCCGCTGCTACATGTAAAACTAGACTAGAGATTTCCGATTTAGCGTACCCCCTTATGTTCTTGTGTCCAGAAATATTCTATAGGAAGGTCATAAGATGGATATCAAGATAAAGGGAGAGAAGGCAAGCATTACGCTGAATACGATGCAAACTGACGTTCGTTAATGTGACACCCACCGTCGTGTTGTTACGTGTATGTCGTTGTGATAGAAGCATATTTAGAATTTGCATATACATAGTAGTACTAGGTCTATAGCAACAGTGATTCACCTGCAGATTGACAGTCGGCTTTTATCGTTTCGTTACCGGATTGGGAACTAAAGTAGGTGGCAATGCTTAGCCTTCATGTTCTTTTCTCTCTGATTTCTCATCATTTTGTCCCGAACCAGCAATCTTTTTCATGGGAACCTGTTTTGCCTGTAAGACAGCGAGCGTACTTACATTGTCGATTACGATGGGAAATAACTATTGACAATGATATCTAAGACAGGGAGTTGCTATTTGACATTAGAAAAGCGACGACAAAAAAAGGTAGCATCGAGAATATGACCATTCTATACCAGAGAGCGGGATACTCCGATAGAATTACACATGTAAAAAATATTCGTCAAAAATATAAATGTACAGGATTGTGGGTGAAAATAAAAGACACAGGTGCAAACCGGCAAAAGGGATGCCCACTAAGTAAGGAGAACCTGCATTGCCACTCGACACAGCTTTGAGTGCTACCGTATTTTGAAGCTAATGCAGGTATTTGAAGCTGAAGCTCCAGACGGAGAATGTATGGACAGCGAGAGATATATAATGTACATTAAGATACTCGAGCTATAGGAAAAAAGAGACGGCTTAGCAACGAGTAGTTAGTCTCTTGTCGTGAGGGGGGGGTAACACCCAAAAACTTGAATAACATGGATGGGCACGGACCTGTTCAAAAACCTGGGAACATACTGGTAGTATCAATGTAGCATATAGCTTACTATAATTGCAATGATCAGTTCGCCATATTGGCATTACTTAGCCTATTCCAAGTCACTTCTGTTATGTTCACTGTCAAAAATTATTCCAGGGATACACCTGATATAAGAATATGATTTTTTATCTCTCAATCAACTCGAAGCCCAATGATATTCAGAATCCACATGTAGCATGCCTGATTTGAGGACATTTACTTTAAAAGTATCACATCACCCTTTTTTAAAATAAGAAGAATCTAGGCCTAATGTGTTTTTGCTTTGCCCGGAATTATTCTCGAAACACTCGACTCTTCATGCAAACACACGGACAGCGGCCGAGTTTAATGATGCCGCAAAAGACATCCTGTCAGGCTAGAAATATAGAACCTGGCGATTCTCATAGGCCAGGCGAAGTTGGTAGTCTGACATATTAAAATCATAATATCATCAGAGCATCATAGCGAAGAAATTTACATGTGCTGCATAGCAAGCTCAAAAGGCAAGTTGTAGCGGAATCACTTCAAATATATTACTCAAGTCTATCGATTTATCTATAGGCAAATAGCTTTAATGCGTGTATGGCGAACAGGCAACTTTTCCCCCAGTTTACACTGTCTGTATCTCGCTAATGTACTTCACTGAGCAAACGAAATTTCCCAAAAGCATCAGAACTTTACTGCATTGTTGTGTTATTCTCTACTTATGCTGCTGCGAACTGTCGATTAAGTATGTCTAAACTATGTGTATACACATATACTTTTCTCATGGATATTTATCAGGCCATACCATGTCCTTGTTTTTTTTCTCCGGGAAGTCATCCGGAGGTCTGTGGTTCGCTCTTTAAGGTATCAAGCTGTGATGCCGGAATTTTTCCATTTAAAACAGGCATAATCTCCTTGTAGCTAGAGACTTGAGCCATACAGCTAGAATATCCTAATTCTCCGCTTGGGTCTGGTATCCCAGTAGGTATATGCCGGATTAGTCAACAAACGTCTATAGAAATCAGTTAGAAACATGCTCTCCTTCTTTCACCGGAATACTACACGTATTATCGCCGGTCTTTTAGAGACAACTGGTCTATCGAAAATATAGGCATGAATTCATTACAGGATCACATCGGGAGGCGGGATATTCCAGGTTTGAGTCTTGGCATACTTGAAGATTATTTGATTATTCAAGAATGGGATTTTTTGCCATTCAACACTTCTATCTTAAGATCTTCACTTGGAGATCTCAAAGACCTAGACATTTAACTAGCTTTGGAAACCAAGCGCCTTGACGTAGAGCTGAGACAACAAGTTAGAGATAAGCTACCGCTTTCCCGGGCTGGTTTTGATTCAGAACTGGCCAATGACTGGTTAAAACATCTTCTCCCTCTTCCTCCCCCCTGGAGAGCAGCTTCTAAAGGGTCTTGTCGTCACTACTCCCTATTCCTCATCGTTAGTTATAGTACCTAGATTTCTACAATTACTTACTACTCCGCAATAGTCCATATTCCTATCAGAGCCATGGCTACGGCAAGTGGCTATTGCCGCCGTTGGCGAGAAAATTGCCTTCCTTCCTGTTCGACAAGCGCTGTTTTCTCGTTTTCTCGGTATTGCTTACTGAATTAGCGGAGTGTTGGGTCGTCTTGCAATACAACCAGACGATGCCGTATATAAATGTAAGTCTAGCCAGGTCTTGCGTGGCTCAGTGTTTCTCACACTACTGACAATTTAAGCTAGTGTATGTAATGATACGAAGATGCTTGGTAGTGGGCAGGAGGAGTGGGTGTATCCTAGTACTTCTCCATTTTGCTCGAACTTCACCACAGCGACTTATATCATCATTTCAATTAAAACCATAGGGTTATACTTAAGGGTTAACACAAAGTTACTTTTACTAACGAAAAACAGGCAACCCTGATTTTTTGCCGCCTATGAATCCATCTAAATACGTCTTTTAATATTTGTAATTGCTCGAAAGACAAACCATCAAATATTATTCGAGAAGATCCACAACTTTGCGCTTCGAAAAGCTACGATAACTTTTCTTTAAGTTGGCAGTTACAGTCTGTGTGGCCGAACATCGGCACATTGAGCTGCTGGGACAGGCATATCAGCAAAAATGGTACAAGTAGTTGTACTAAATGTATAGAAATATACTAAGATACCCACAACTGTGCTTGCATTTTTATGAGACCAATATTGAAGAAGAAAAAAGGAAGGAAAATCAAATCATATAGAAGGAATGAAAGATTGCGTAGTTGCATTGTTTTTTTGTCATAATAACTTCGAATTCAATATTATTTGTACGTATATCTTGAACTCCCTTTCAAATGCAACGCAAAATATGTAACTAGTCAATAAAAAGGGAACATTCGTTGATTTTCAGTGTCAGACCGGCCTTATTTTTTCTTTTTCAACATGCAGCTTTGCCTTTGCCTTTTTTTTTCTTGCCCTGCATTTTTTTTGATGTGACTTGACCTTGTTTAGTGACTTGGTAATTATGTAGCACATCAACAGCAGAGTCAACCAACAATTCTACTGGGTTGGCCTAATTTCCGTCAATTTGATCGGTAGAAAAGATCCTAGATTGTCTTCCTTCAGGTAAGTCCAGCTAAGTGAGGCCCTAACTCGCCTTGCCTCACGCTATTCGTTACTTACATATATACATTGGGGGATAAACCTCATGTTTATATTTTTCTTTCTTGCCTGGGCTTAGGAAAAGATCATCCGAAGGAATAGCGGAGGGAGAGGGTCTGGATCCATCATCATGGGACTTTTACAGGAACATAAACATACGCGAGCCATGGAGTCTCTAGAGCTTAAAATCAGTGATCATGTTGGCCAAGCTATTTGCTAATTTCTGTCTTTTCTGAGAACATCCAAATTATATCCTGATATCCTGGGAGATGTATTCGGGTGGCAAAACCAACTAGTTGTTGTTCTACTGGCCAGCATACAAGATTGGCCAGTAACTATCTTGTTGTGTATAGAGTCTTATTGGTCAATAATTTTAGCTGTGAGAATGACAAACTCATGAAACAAAAACTACAAGGCCATTTCATGGGATTCTCCGCATTTGAAATCTAGCGCCCTAGCATTCATCACAAATTACAGAGCGACTACAGTGGTTGAATGGATGAATGGGGCACAGCTATAGCCATCTCGCGATACTAAGCCTATGCCCAATGACATGCTCTCATCGCCTTGCTTGTACCTTGCTTGTATTATTGCCTGTGTTTTAGGCGGCATCGGTGTTTCTAGGATCCGGCGAAACACATCAAAGAGACTTTGTACTTCAGCACAAATAGAAGGGGGGTCTTTGCTAGCTGGCAGCTTTTGAAGACTAAGTGAGGAGCAGTTAGTCTTTTGTGGGCTAAGTACTTTTTTTTGAAGATCCCGTGCTATTTGTGCTGAAGTACAAAGCCCCTTATCAAACGCTAGGAGCTGCAGTCTATAGAGATATGAAATTCACCTGCTGTTTTGTATTAGCGCCATTTTCCTAGTCTTAACCATTGCCTTGGGTAGAGCAAGACCATACGCCTCAACTGTCGTTAGTCTTTATGCGGATGGTTCTTATCTGACTGGGCGACATAGCAAGCAAACTATAGTCTCACGAAATCGCTTGGCACTCATGGTTCGTAGTTCGAGAAATGGATACTTGATGATTGAGTTGTGAGTGTATCTTACCGCAAGACGTTGACTGACAAGGTGTCAAGCAAAGAACAATGCGCCACAAACGTCAATGGCAATATGACAATGGATACTGGGTTCTAGGTTAGGTTCTATTTGCTCGAGGACAATATCATGTTCATATAGCCGAGCTTGGGTTTGCTAACTTTATGCTATGTATGCTTATGGTTATTGGTAGATAGATAGATAACTTGGAGTTCATTGTACTCGAATATCGTCCTTCCAACAGTAGCCGATGAGCCACGTCTGGACTTGAGTTCATCCGGCCATCCTTTGCTCGTTTACCTCCCATTCTAAGAGCACAAAATGCCCGTCTTATTGCAACTGCAACCCTACTATATTTTTTACACCAAGCACATCTTCTCTTTGGGGTTCTTCGTGCTTGGCATAACTACGGATGTTTCGTGTATCACATACAGACTAGCATACGTTCTCTTGCTCAGATGGACTAAACCTTCATGCAACTGTACAAGCATGTTAGTATTTACCTCTGAAATATAATACCTATTTGAGAATCGCATTAGCTTTGGCAGGTATATATCCACTCCTCCATGGGCGTGTAAATAATTGTTAGCGACTTTCTAGGATCCTTGTCCCATATATGTACGGCACAACAGCTTTCTAATATATAGGTTTCCTTTTACCTTTTTTTCTTTTTCACCTTCCCTCATATACAAGTACAACTAAGTCAAGTAAGTACATGTAAGGGACCAGAAAACGTGTACCATGACCTTAAAAACGAAAGCCTTTAATTTATTTGTATAGCTGGTTAACAAGGTGGCGAGCTAGATGACATATTATTTGGCCGGCTCTTAGTAAGGGAACAGAGGCCACTAGGTATCAGAATGCAAACAAAAGGTGATCTTTCAACCATTCACGATGGAGAAAAAAAAGGGCCGCTCTAGTCCATATTAGTGTTAGCGAGGCCCATTTCTTTATTATATATTTTTTCTATTTTATTATACATATTTTCGTTTGTATCATTTCCATACTAAGCTACAACTGGAGAGACATCTATACAAATATAAAGAACCCCATACACATACAAATATTCATGACATCCGTTTTTTCTGGAGTTTTTCCTTTTTGAATTTCTCTTGATTGTTTCCCGGAGTATCATACTCTACCATACTGATAAAAATATATCTTTTCCCGGCAGGAAGTCTATCTTTCTTTTTGGTTCTTGACTCGACTGTCTTTATATATCTTGATTCCGCGATATATACTCTACATTGGTCTTTGTGGACTTTACTTGCCTCTTACCGATATTGTGCTAATCTCCTCTATAAACTACTATACGACCGTAGTTATAGACCATCTTCTATCTTATTGCCGGTTATCAACGCTTTCCGTCAAAATCTCAGTCTTGGCCAGAATCGACTTAGGCCATCTTGCGGGTTGTTGCATCCTAGTGTCTTTTTAGTTATAACTAGACTATATACTAAGCGCCTGTTTTTCTTGGCTCGACTAAAAAGGCTACAATAACTTCTGTCTTCCCACATCTTTGGGATAAGACACCATTACCGTCTCCGGACCCCGGATTTTTTTATATCGACTTGCTCGATTCTTATATCATCTACCTATCTTTCTGTCGATATCAACCTCGAAGGCTTTTGTTTCCATTATATCTTGAAGCCTACCCCCTTCTTGTTTGTGGCCTAGTGTCCACTTACAACTGTCTGACTTTCTTTCGTTATATATTTCTTTTCTTGTTGTTTTGGCATCATACATCACCGTCATGCGTTTCTTCCGCGCGTTCTTAGCGGCACTTTTAGCCATCACTTCAGTAGCAGCAAGCTCACTATCGTCCATGCCATCATGTGGTGTAAGTTGATTGCCTGCCTCCCAGTTCTATCTTATAGCGATCTAGAGTTCCACAACATGATGTCTTTCACTCTATACTACCGTTTTGTATCACCGAGTCTATCTAATGTGTACAAGATACTAACAATATATTTTCAATTTATAGCTATTATGTTTAGAAACTGAGGTCTCAGCTTCACCCTGCAGTTTGACAAACACGACATGCTTGTGTACCAATGCCACCTTGGTAGCTCAGATCCAGTCCTGTGTTCTGGCCTCTTGCAGTGTCAAGGACATGTTAAGTGAGTTTGCATAATACGCCAATATAAAAATACTCTTCGACCCGTGCACTAACATATATCTCATAGCCACCAAGAATCTGACCTCGACGAACTGTGGTGCGAAGGCTAGAGATAAGACCACTACCTACAACACTGTTTCCAATGTTTTCGGTACTGTTTCTGGATGTGTTGTCGGTATCCGCATTGCATACAAGACCTTCTACTCTCGCGAGGAGCTTGGTCTCGACGATCTTTTCATTCTGATCACCCTCATGACCGGCATCCCGTCCAGTATCATAAACGTACACGCTCTCACCAAATACGGTCTGGCGCGTGATATCTGGACTATCGAGTTTGACGATATCACCACCTTTGGCCGATACTTCTATATCATGGAAGTCCTCTACTTTGCGCAAGTGTTCTTACTCAAGCTTAGCATCCTGTTCTTCTATCTGCGCATCTTCCCCGGTGTCGGTGTTCGCCGTCTTCTCTGGGGTTCAGTCGGTATCGATGTTGCCTACGGTATCGCCTTTGTCGCTGCTGCTATTTTCCAGTGCAACCCCATCAACTACTTCTGGACCAAGTGGAGCGGCGAGTTCACGGGAACTTGCGTGTCGACCAACCACCTGGCATGGGCGAATGCCTCGATTTCGATCATTCTCGATATCTTGATGCTGGCTATCCCCTTGAGTCAGCTGCGTCTGCTCAAGCTTCACTGGAAGAAGAAGGCGGGTGTCGCTTTGATGTTCTGCATTGGTACCTTGTAAGTGTTGTCCTCCATCCATGTGATACGATTCCACCAAACCAGATTACTAAACATACAACACCCTACTATAGTGTTACTGTCATCTCTATCGTGCGTCTCCGCTCACTAGTCGTCTTTGCCAACTCGCTGAACCCGACCTGGGACCAATGGGAGGCCTCGCTCTGGTCGACGATCGAGATCAACGTCGGCATCATCTGCGCCTGTATGCCGGCCCTTCGCGTAATCCTCGTACGCGTATTCCCCCGCGTCTTCGGCGGCACGACCTACAACAAGAGCAAGGCCGGCTACTACGACAGCGGCAAATACGCGCGCAGTACCAACCGGTCCAACAACGGCATGCCTGCCGCCGGATCGAACCACGCCGTTATGCAGTCTGTGGCGGGCCGTGGAGACGACGAGGCGCCGACGGATGCGGCGGCGGGTATCGTTTACTCTCGCTCGTACACGGTCAAGTATGGCGCGGATCACGATGAGACGTCGTTGGTTCAGATGGCAGACTTGGACCGTGCGTCGGCTAAGTCGGTGACAGATAGCTTTGAGCAGAAGTTGGCGTCACCGACCCAGAATAGTTTCGAACGGAGCGTAGTCTCGCCCAAGCGGCTATGACCAGAACGGGGCGGCAAAATGAAGTGATAGCGCTGTGTTTGTTTTGATTTGCCTCTGTTGTCTATCACTAGTTGCTATCTGTTAGGCTGATATCCTTGGGGCGGTTTTTCCTGTTGCTTTTTTTTTTTTTCCCTTCTCCAATACCCTTTTCAAATTATCCCAACTCTCTGGATAGAGATCTAATGAGTTTTACGCCTTCCTTTTCTTTTCATTGTATACCACCTTATCTTACCATGTATCTAGTTATGCTACTAAAATCGTTTACTGTTTTCTTTATATCTTTACCCTCAAACCACCTTCATGCTAAGCAAAGTGCCAATACGTGAAAGGGAACTTCTCTCATTTTGATGATCGATGTTAGGCTGAACACAGCTAAGATTATTTGATCAAAGTAGTATAAGGAATGTACACGAAGTGGAAGGAGGAGGCTTGTTCTGTTATTTAAATGGCACCGAGCTAGATACCAAGGTATCACTGGAATTTGCACCGAACAAGCCACAGATTATTCTTTCAGCCAAAGAGACAAAAAGGTAAGCAGAAAGGCCATTATTCCATTTCCGACTAAAACAACGTACGGGAAACCAATAATGAAGAAGATAAAAGTCCATAAACATGTCACACAACAAGTATAAAATGTACTGAGAATTATAGTGCAATTTGGTGTAGATCATAAAATCCAATAGCAACTAATTGTGCTAAGACAAGTACCAGCTATAGATAAAAGTGCAGCAAGACATTTATTCTGAAGCTAAGAAAATAGGTATAAAGCCTGAAACAAAAGGTGCATTTTTTGCATATTTGGTCGGGTGATCATGATTTTGGCACCTTTGATTAAGTTTTTTTTGTTTGAGGTAAGATACGGAAATAAATCGATGACGATCTGATAATTTTTTTTGCCGAAGATCCCAGGTCGGATTTAAAACAGAAAACATCCGCTTTGTCGGTGAATTTTCAAGAGATGCAAATTTAATATATTTCAAGATCTAAACTAAAGAACCAAAAAACGGAATGGAATTCGCTTTTTACTTTTTACTTCAGCTATCAGTGATTTGTGCCTAATGAGGGGTTTTTCTTTTTCTTTTTTACATGTTTTGCAGTGGAATAGGAGGAGAAGGAGTCTTGTTGTTAGTTGTATTATATACAACTCTATGCACGCTTTGATGCGGTTTATATGCAGATATGTGGATAACTATACCGATATTTCACAGCAAAGGAAACAGGAAAGCATCGATATATCTCAAGGGGTATGGAAAGAGTCTAGACGCCAAAGAAACTAAAAGGAGATAGGGTATAATCCAATTCGTCTAAGCCTTGCTTGGCAGCTCAATGTGGGCTAAGTCTGCAGTCGGCTAATATGATACTCAAGCTAGCTAGGAGAACGTGATGATGATGATGGTGATTTAGTGAGAGTTAAGAACAAACATGGACTTGGCTAAGACAAAATCAGGCATTCTCTAACTGCCTTAGCCATCGGCTTTATTATCATGATGGCCTGTGCTGCTATCAACATAGTCACCTTGATGATGCCTGCCTGTATTGGTTCTCACCGTTTAAACTCAGGGCTCATCCAATCTGACATGATCATAGCCATAGCCGTTCTTATTCATCCTAGTACCAATGCAGTTGCACGTTCTCATGATCTGCATAATATTCCTCATCTTTTATCAGCTGGTTGTACTTTGTCGCCCTGCGAACCCTTGATAGTGCATAACATACATGATTGAATGTGCATTTTGGAAGTGAAGATTCGTGGTATTATTTCATAGGTTTTTTTGTTGAAAATGAAGATAATACCAAGGCTTAAGAATTCAAGATAAGGTAGGCTTGTTTGTTGGAATATGACATGTGATGTGAAGTGTAAAAGAAACAAAGATGTAGGATTTTAAGTTCTTGGATTCTTTAAATATTGAAATGTGGAGGAATGCTTATATGGGCTTAGCAATGGAAAAATGACCGTGTGAAATCCATCACGGTGGCTAAATATTTAGTAGTTGATATCTTAGGATACCGAGGTGCTACATAGCTATTAGAGCTCCATTTCCACCTTAATAAAATTGATTCAGTTGGCTGTCTTATAGCTCTGCGGCTATTGTGGGGATTCGAAAATACTTGCAGATATGTATACAACTATGTATATAGTTTATCAGCGACATTACATTTAAGTTATATGTATGCACAACCGTTTTCTCGAATAATCCACGGCAAGGAATTTCTATTAATTTTCTCTGATATACATATAAGTCTTCTGCTTCTACGACAGCTTCTGGTCGATTGGGGGTTGCCTCTGTTATGATCTGAAGGGAAAGATAGCTCTTTATATTAAGTGCCGAGCTTCCTTTGCGACAGCTGCTCATCAATAACGTGACAAAATCATGACTTCTATGCCTAGCTCCTCGAGAAGCCCTTAAAGCAATACGGGCTAATCTTTCGGACTCAGAACGGGCCATACAGGCCGGGAACCAAAACGTCGTGCGACCTGAACTTATCACTCCCTTTGACACGCTTCTAATCGATACTTACGATAGCGTATAGTCCGATCAAGTCGCATCTGTAAGTGCCGGTCTATCGAAGACGTCTTCTTCGTTGGACGCCCAGCTCGCGATATGTAGCATCCGGTTTTTGGTGTGTTATCAAGTCATATATCTTATCTTCGAAGCTCACAGATTCGAGATCGTATTTGAGGTGTAAGCTCCTTGCCGCGGGCCATTGCAATATAGTGTTGGTTTGAATTGAGATTTATGCACTTGCATTTTTGGCGGGCGAGAGAGAGTGTGTATAATCTTTGTGTAGATGAAAGAAGATGAAAGACGGAGAAACAGCCATATCAGAGAAAATTGAATCAATACAGATCCTCTACTGTTGATCTTCGTGACTTACATGTACCAGCAAAAGTAATCAAGGCTGAATATCCGCTTACGTAATATACTCAAAGAAGATCCAAAACAGGGCATATTATTTAGAATATCGGAGGTTTCTTTGCCTCACACTAGTGGGAGGTATTTTTGTTCAGCGCATCATGTCAACGCCCTACAGGAGGAATTAAGCAACGGTGACAGGCAAAAGAATTAGTTAAATACAAAATACAATAGCTACAATAAAATAACTAAAAGAAGTAGTCAGTCTTGATAACACTCTTTTTTATCACATCATCTTTGCTTTTTTAGCCTACCACGTTTTCTTGGTCTTTCTCTTTAAAACATAATAAATCACAGATGCACTGCCTCCAACACATTGTATTTTTGGCTTGTATCTCTTTTTTTAGTTGGCTTGGAAGATTTGAAACTCTAGAAAGTCTTCAACCCAATTCCATCAAACCTGAAATGCAAGCTTCAGCCTTTCCTTTTCTTCCTCTTTATTCTTTGATCTTTTTCTTCCCGAACTCTCCATGTCAGAAAATTAATGTGTTAAATATTCCATAGCTTCATTGAGTTATATAAACTATCGATGATCTACCCTTTTTCATCTTTTTTTTCTCTACTGTTTCTTGTTCATTCAAATCATCCTAGCCGTGGATAATTGCTCTAATTCATCTCCCAGAAAGGGGGGCCAGGCTTTGAATTAGCTTTCTATTCCGTTTTCAAGGGAATTTTATCATTTCGAGGAATACCGACTAAATACAGTACAGGCAGCTCTCTCTTATCCCAGCTTTTCTATCTCTCCATTTCCCTCTTTGATATATTTTTCTCTTTTCCTTCTTGCTTAGGTCGAAACACTTTCAGCCTTATCAAATATCACAGCCAAGTCTTCTTTTCTTTTCTTTTTTTTTTGCCAATTCCCTTAGCCCATCATGGCGACATCACAACTATCAAGGCTTTTGCCGTTTTGCTCACGGCTTTTATTTGCTATAATGCTCGTCTGTATATTTTCTTCATCGAGCTTTGGTAGCGCTGAGGCCATGTCTCTTCCACCATCAGCGTCAGGCTTTGGCGACTCGTGTCGGAATATCCTGCTAAACGCTAGCTTCTACGGCGAACCTGACATGCATTATTCCATCATCAACGCCAAATGTCAAGCTTCGTCTGCATCAAATGAAGCTTCTTCCTCACAGGCTGTTCTCGATCCAACTGTCGAGTTTGTCCAGAGCAGTATAGACTTGAATAATCACATTGGAAACTTTAACGGCCAGCTTCGATGGGACACGCAGTAAGTGAATATTTCTTCTTTCCTTCCATCTTCCAGGGCTGCTAAGGCACCAAAAATATACCAACGGAGATTACGGACTATGTTCTTTTAGGCTAACCGAGTCTTTCTTTTTCGGGGTTAGAGGAGGCTTCGCTGAATCTTGCTTCGACTGCTATCTGCGCCGCCACAGTTCTTGGCGCCAATTCACTGTTTTACACTGCGTTTGTAAGCGCGCGGGAGAAAAGACGCCAGTCTGGTTTCCCTCAAAAACAGAGATTGATCTCGGTATGTATTTCTTTGTCTTTTTTACTATTTCTCTGTTGCTCGATGACAACAGTGCTGTTGGTTGCTTGGTGAATCTTTCTGATATCAGACATGTTGCTAACCCTAACATAGACACGTCTATCGTGAATAGAGATGGCAGGCTTGTTGCTGTCAACATTCCAGCGCATTCGCCAGTTCCGTCACCTCGGTGAATTCTGGGTTAACAGCCTAGCTTTTTTTTCCATTTGTTTCTTGTTTTACCTTCTTTTATTAGCCTGGTGTTGTTCCATATAGAGTTTCGCATGTGTCAAAAATACAGTCATTTTCTCGGTCTTTAAACTCGTCCTATAAAGTGTCGTTCACCTTATAACGTCGTTGATCTTGCTCAACTTATTGTCTATATCTACGTTACACGGCATCGCGTGTCATTTTTTGGTTATTTTATTTTAAATGTAATTTAATAGTTAGTCTGCTATTTATTTGGTTTTTATATCTGCCGACTGTAGACTATATAAAATAGTCTTAATATGTCTATTTGGCGGCACCAGAAGAGGCCGCCCGGATATTCGGCAGTAAGATTGCTCACAAAGGAGAGAAAAAAGCTCTTAAACCCTGGCTTGTTTTCATGTCATCCGTGTCAATAAGCATACAGAAAACTAACGAGGATACTGTGACGGCGCTGTGTAAAGAATCTTATCTGGCAAGGTCGCCTAGATTTTCTGGTAGGGTGCATTACATACTCAATTCGCAGATCTGTCTGATATACATACATACATTATACATAGCACACATATGATTTTCTTTTATTTTTACTGGGGATATACATTGTCCGACAACACATGCTTATAGGCTGATAGTGGCAATTATGGTATATTCATAACATGTTCTATATGTATATAGTTGTATATATGTATATAGTTGTATATATGCACATATCTTCTATTTAACTAATTTAGCACGATATCGTACCCATCGTGTTGAATCCTAACTTCTTCTGTATCCATGCCGTACTTGCGTCGCATCAACTCGAAGATAATCAGCCCGGCTGACGTGCTAGGCACCTGTCGTATCGTCGACCACCAGAAGCCACGATACAGCCAGCTGACAATTCCGCACCCGTTATCGCGTGCCTGCTTGGTGCACTGCCGCCATGTCTCTTGATATGCGCGATAGGCCGCCTTCATCATGAGACCGCGTGGTGGCTGCTTGGAGTTGCAGCCTCCATCATTAATGACGGTTGCAGAAGAAGAAGAGGACGAAGAAAGAGAAGTCTTTGCCGCGATTCCTGCTCGTAGCTCACGGATCTCTGCTGCTCGCCCATCAAGCTCTTCTAGTCGGTCCCAATGTTCCAACTGGATGTATGTCAACGGATGCAGCACGACCTGCTGTGCTAGCGACGCCGCTGTACCTGCTAGTAGAAGAAACCCGGGCTCGATGGCGTAATGTGGCCGAATCACGTGGAAGCCATCCTCGAATGCCGCCGAACTTGGCTTGACGGGTCTCTTCGCTGCCAAGTCCGCCACGATGCTATCCCGCAGACCGCCATAGTACCACGAGATGAAGTGGTAGTAACCCTGCGCCTTAACGTACTCAAAGGTACTGAAGAAGACTGCGCTACCCATGCTATCCTTAGCTAGGGATAGACCCCAGCCGGCAAACACCCCGCGCAATCCAATCTCACGTATCTTCTGTGCACTAAACGCCCACATGCTTTGTGGTCGTCCAGAGCCATTACCAGCTCTCATCAGATCTCGGTGGTCGTACCGCACCTGAATCGCATCTAGTGGCGCCGCCACCACGCTCTGTAGTGCACCAGCTATCAAGCCTGCCGTAAATGTATGAGCCGGTGCTGGCGGCGGATACGCGCGCTTAGCTCCACTGCCCGTCTCCGGATGCAGTCTCCCAAGGATATGTAGATAGCTCGTATATAACACAGCACCGACACCCACATTGGCGAGCAACGGCGGCGCGACCTGCTGTGGCAGGATCCCCCAACCCTGCTGTCTAATAGCTGAGGCGAGCACTCCCGGCGTAGTTCCATGTGCCCATAGACGGATACGCCGCACGGCACGTCTCAGTAAAGATGATGAGGGTGACGAAGCACCTGTTTTCTTGGTCTGGTCTAAGGCGCGCTGCAACGCTTCAGCTTCGGCGGCGTGGAGCCGCCGTGCGAAAGCCAGGTAGTCAACACGCATACGAAAGAAGGCTTTAGCAGGCGCGCGAAAGTAGAACGCAATGGCTTGTGCGGACAAGGCACGCACACCAGCAGCTGAGGCGGCCGAGGCTGCATCGTTGCGCTTCTTCTGGATCGGATCGAGGGATGGTATTGTCGGACGCATAGACGGATCAGAGACTACAGGGAGTAGTCCGCTGGACGGGAACGTCGCAGGCGAAGATGATGAAGACAGAGACATGGATGTCGAGCTGGAAAGAAAGGCGTTGAGTGCCCCGCGGGGGAGGATGTTGTCGTCGTCGCGGGGGCTCTTCATGGCGCTGACAGTAGCATCTTTCAAGCAAATGGAACTATGAAAAGAAGGTGGATATAAGGCAAACGAAACACGGACTAAAGTTGGGCAGCAATTAATGTCAATTGACGCAGAATTAAGACTCAATTCAATGGGGTTGAGATTCCCACGGCAATCGAGATATCGCCAAAGGGATTGTTTTGTTTCATGTTTTAAAGCCTAGCAACGGACATGCTTTGAATTAGCTGTCGTCATAGTGTAACCCTAGCGATTAGGGTGGCATTATATTTGGAGCCAACTCACCAGTTGCTATACTAGAATGTATGTTTAACTACTAGTTAGTTACACATACATATAAATAGTTATAGCCATATCTCAGCATATTATTTTAGATAAGCTCTTGTCATTTCCTCGGGCCTCTTGAGCTGTTTTATTATTTCTTTAACGAACTATATCATTGATCATGAAATGCCAAATTTAGAGGCCGATGTATTGTATATACATAACTATAGTAAATGACAAAATTTCCAAAAAAAAAAAAAAGAAAAAAAACACGTTCCATAGAGTCCACTAGATAGCAGACTATTTTTACTGAAACAGTAGGCTAATGAGAAAGATAACAAAGCGAGCCATTAGTCATGCATAAAATCATTGATAGAACTTAATGATACCTTGACTACAAGCTGGCACATACATTCATTTGATAACCATATAAGAAGTTAAGAGAAAACATTTCTAGTCTAGAATTAAGCAACATCCTCTAAAGGAAGAAGAAGAAGAAGAAAGTAACATTTGATGAGAAAAAGGAGAAAAAGATACAAACGTTATTAGAAAAAACAATAAGAATATAATATAAATAAAGAGAATAAAAGAAGAAGCAAAATAATGATACAACGAGAGCGGAAGATTGGCAGCTATCCAGATATCTAGAGCGAGTTATCTCAAGCTCCTGTATACCAACCTCTCGACAGCCTAGACAAACTAACATGCTTATGAAGGCTTTCAGTTGTCTAATTCCTCCACTAGCTTGGGATACTCAATGAATATCATAAAGAATCGGAAAACACCCTAACAGTCGGCAACAAGATAGAAAAATCGGTCCATCATAGTGTGAGGGGATGTCTTGAGCCATCTGATTAGCTCATGGCTGAGTGTGTTGAGTTAATTGTCGAGAAAGTATGGAGCATGCCGTATGACTCAATTGACAACTAGACGATAGTCGTTACCACCTAAATAAAGGGACGTCGAGGGGAAGTTTATTGATTAGAACTTTCAAAATTGAAATTGGGCCCATTTTTGATTTGCAACTTAATGGATCTAGAAGAGACCGAGAGCAAGTTGACAAAAGAGTAGTCCAACCATCACGAGTCTCATGATTGATACTTTCTACTGGCTCAATAAAGAGATGAGTAGCATCAAGATGGTCTGTATAACAACAACATTTGAGAGAGGCCCAACCATCAGTCGACTCATGATTGATATTGGCTCCCTTCTCTATCAAGACGTTCACAACATCAAAATGGCCCTTATTGCAAGATTGGTTTAGAGCAGTCCAACCAGTAGAGGACTCAAGGTTGATATTTGCTCCCTTCTCGATCAAGGACTTAACAACATCAAGAAGGCTCTTCTCACAACTTTGTCTAAGAACGGCCCAGCCTTCAGATGTCTCAAACATGATATCGGCGCCCTTTTTTAATCAAAATCCTAGCTCTTATTTCTGCTGTTCCAGGAATGCCACATATATGGCTACACCAATTCTCTACAAATAGCTCGAGAACTCAAGCGTTACAGAACGATTGTTGTAAACCCTAGTATCTGAATCATTCTGTACTTCTGGTAGAGTCCACTATTCGTAGCAGATATCGTAAAAATATTTCTTTGGTTATCTCAGGAGTACACAAAAGAGGCAGACTGTAGTTTTAGATTTTATCAAAAAGTTTTTGGCTGTTTGGTGTATCAGATGAACTCTCGATTCCTTGATAAAGACAAAGAGGTTACATAAGTCACGTAGCCTCTTCTCAATCTTCTCAATAGAATCAATGCCATTGGTAGCATCTAGAATACAAGTAGAACTGTCCAACTTTAGATTCAGTGCCACCCCCATCTCTGGAACCGTCAGTGGGCGTCGCGCACCAACGACAACCTGAAGAACCAGAAGGGCTTGAGGGAAATTCGAAGGCTCAATTCGCTGTAGGATCTTTTCGTAGGCCTCATTGATAGTAGTAGGAACTAAATCGATAGTGCTGACTTGAAATCCAAATCTTTTGGACATCATCTCAGTTTGCTTTATCATGAGATCGAGCCATAGACATGTACGATTCTTCATGCCGAGATACATATTTTCAATCTACTCACGGACATCGTCGTTTACATCCAGCTTGCTGACACGTGATTGTGCAAATAGATTGATTTCAGTCTGCATTCGACCATCCTCCTCTTCACCATCAAGGTAGATATGTGGAAAAGTCTCAATAGTCGAGCCGAAATTGTCGCATATATCCTTGTAAGGACGACTGGTGAGCAAGATCTTCCAAAGTGTATACTCTTCATGCTGAAGTTATCTGCATTATCTCTCCATGAGAATAAGGCACGTCTTCGTAGATAGGGTTGCTGACTGAAATTTTGGTGTAGGATAGCACGAAGAGCAGTGGCAAGACTGTTTTGATCTTCGTTGTCTTTGGAGAAAAAGTAACAGATGGAAGGTGAAGTACTAGAGGAGGATAAAGTCTGTGAAGAATCACTAACTAGAAATACTAATATCTAGGGCTTCTGTAGCAACACAAATATTAAAATCTTTTATCTAATAAAGTAATTGCATCAAGGAGGAGACTTCAATACATACCAATGACTTCTAAGGCTGGCACCATGGTAGTGATATTGCTCTTGTTCACATAGCTTAGAAGTTCTTTAGCATAAGCAGCAGCAGCAGCAGCAGAAAGAGCGGCATAGCCATGCCACTCATCCTTTTCATGACTATCTGCATAGTCTGCAATGCCTCAGATTACAAGACACGGGAATTTCTGGATTATACCAGCAGCCTCCATTTCCACACATATAACTTGAATCTCTCGTTGTAGTTGGTTACGCTTGGTTGCATCTCTCATCACGGAGTTTCCAACTGCAATAATGCCGTAGTGAACCTGGGGATCGTTATTCTCTCGTGTGGTTCTTGACAATTCCCACTCTTTAGGGCAAGAGTCACAAGTCGGGGCATCGAATTGGTGGATATGATCTGGGGAGGATAGTCGATCACTTTGTAAAGCTGGTTTTCTAAAATTCTTCCTGACATTTGCACTATATGATAGTGCTTTGTCGATATGTGTTGGGAAAATAGGGCCATTGATATCTAGATTAGATTTAAGGTCTATCCATGCTGATAGTAACATATCCCGTGGGGCATTTAGCTGGCCTTGTTGTAAAAACTGACCATCGTTGAGCCAAAATCATACTGAATTACTCCACCGGATGTACCTGAGGATTGACCAATCATGATATCACCGAGCCGAATCTTGTGTTTTGGGGAGGGATTCCAGCACCAATTCCTACTAAAAGAATAAAAGGAAGAGATGCAGGAAAGGCCGGTGTCATACTGACAGTTGCTGCAGCCGCGCGGGTTTGGCCAATCGATGGCAAGCAAGTTAAGACGATATTATGCTCTCCGACACGACCATAGGTATAACTGTAGATGTCAGGTCTTGGGGACTCGCAAAACTTCTAGACTGAGCTTTGCGGCAGATAATTCTGTAGATAAGGCACAAATCCAGCCTATCTCATAGGTGTCTTTTCCTGGAGATGATAGAGGCTACATTTAGAGAGTATTTGCCTAATGGGATATCGTGGGTAGTGTGCAAAATTGAAAAATGAGAAAAAGAGAGGAAAAGAATGCTTAATTATGGTGAAGAAGGCATAGAATATTTGAATAACTAGAAGGTAAGACACATGTATATGTTATGATGTTCGGGTAATGTACAGACATGAGACTACCAGCCTGGTATCGGAGTGGTTGGGCTTTTCAGCCCGTTTTGGAGTCAGCGCCTAAATTGTAATTTTTTTTGCTCGGTTAAAGTGGTATTATAAAGATGTAAACAGCTACTTGATGCTTTGTAATGTTCTATTCAGGAATAATACCTGACGAGAGTGCAACATGCATTGATCAGCTTACCATAATCCAAACAGATGATATAAACAAATAACTAGGTTTAGTTGCATAACTACATGTATATGGATAAATTAGTCATATGTATATATAGTGTGAACATATATGTAACATGCATTGTTTATAAAATATTTCCACATTCACTTCACAAATTAACTCTAGCTCTATGATTTGGAATATAACTAAAGATAGAGTAGGGACTTTTGGGCATCAATATGTAACATTACTATATCCGTTTCTATTTAATAATTTGGTTACTTTGTTATACTGTACTAGCATATCACAAGTAGCAAGTCTCTTCTGGTCTAACATACCGAGTCTATGCTGGAAGACCGCGCTTTTCAGTTTCAGTAAAGAAAATGACCATGCGCCAAAGCTTTTTCACTAGGTCCTCAGCCACATCGTCGAGAGCCTGAAAGAAAATTATGTTAGTATACATACTGATATATATCCATAGAAGGAGGGGGGATAAAGGATGGGTATCTTACCTCGGTCAGATCCTCGACTAGTTCACCGGGAGTGCCGTGCTTGCGTAGATGATCTTCAATGACCTCTACTACGAAGTCGTCCTGAAGACCAAGATATTCGATGATCTTTTTGATGACAAACGGCCGCAATTTCTCAGTCATGATAGCTTCATCTAGGAAGTCCCATTGCACATCCCATGCCCAAAGACCCTCCTTCTCTGCCGGAATCTCTTGTGCCAGCTGCTTAACAGCCTGCTGGATTTCCTCCTCCGTCATGCTAGCCGCATCCGTGAGTGGCTCAAATTTGATCGGAACAAGCGTACGCTTTGTCTGAGCATCGTTCTCCTCATCGTCAAGAAGGCCCTCGACTTCAGCAATAGTCCGTCTCGTTCCACCGTTACGTTGTGCTTGCGCCTTTTGCGCCGCTGCACCTAATGATAGTTTGAATGGTTGCGGTGCCAGAGCTGCAGGTGGTGCATCGGCGGATGTAGAGCTAGGGCCGCTAGAAGCCAGCTCGCGAGACTGTTGCTCCAAGAAGGAATCTGCCATACCGCGCGCCTTGTCCATGTCCGTCTTCCTGCGTCGCTCCTCATCAGCCTCGGCTTTGCGGTCGGCGGTGTCACGTGCTAGTTCCTCAGCACGGTCTTGTGCCCGCTTCCGCGCCCAGTTGGTGTGATCGCTGTAATAAGGGTGTGTTTTGAACTCGCGCTCTTTCTCGTCGTCCCAGTCCTTCTCGTGCTGTAAGGCCTCACGCTTGCGGTTTTCGAGCGTCTCGGCTTCGTGGCGTTCTCGATCCCGCTCGCGTTCTAGTGCAGCTGTCCGTGATCGCTCGCGGCTTACCCATTTGCGTTCAGACTCGAGGAAAAGTTGCTCTTGTGCATTTTTCTTCTTATCAACCACTCGACGGTTGAGTTCTTCGTCGCTAGCATCTGTATCGCTGTGGTCATTGTACAACTTGAAGTCAGCATGAGAAAGTCCGCCGCTGAGGAGCGCAATGCCACCGCGGTTTGATGTGCCGTTACTGGCGGCTGGGCCTGTTGGCGCATTTCGTGGCGCTGGTGTTGATATTGGTGAACGATGACCATTACTGGCACCGTTGCTTAGGCGCTCTCGCTCTTCCATTTTCTCCTCACGTTTGAGACGCTCGACGTCCCTCTGGTTGCTACGTTCACGGAAAGCGGCAATTTCTCCGGTAACCATTTCCCGCATTTCAGCAGGAATGTCTGAAAGCTCGTCATCTTGCGCAACATTGATATTGACAACTTCGATGGCTTCGGCCCCTGTTTCGTTATCACTAGAGGCGTCGACCTTGGCGACAACAGGAGGATAGAAAAGATTGCGTATTGCCTTTTCCAGCGCCGCTTTCGCTGTGTCTATCCGAGCCTCTTTGGTGGGGTCATTCCCTTTCTCCTCGGCTTGTGACTCTAGGTGTTTTATCGTTATGGGATCAACTGCGATCTGTAGCTTTGTTTTGTCGATGCCTTCGAACTCGTCATTTTCGTCTTTCGGGGGCTTCTCGGCTGTTGGCTGTTTCTTGACGGGCACTTGGATGGTTGGTAGAAGTTCCATCGCAATAGCAACTGACTGTATATCCTCAAATTGGGCAAATCCAAACTTGAGACTAGAACTGTCAGAAAGCGATGACGGCGACTCATCCCAGCGCTTGAGTTTTCCAAAGGAGTTCAGTAACGACTCCATGCTCGCTTTTGTGCTGATGCCTGCGGGGATCTTGTTGATAAAGACCGTCCTTAACTTCTCGTCTTGTGTCGGGGGTACGAGTATCTGAACAGCCTCTCGCGCACTCGCCTTGTTTTGTTCTGTGCGATCAGTGCCTGATCTAGCTGATGATGGGTGCGCCGAGGTGGGACTATCGGTGTCCTTGCTTGTTCCGTTGGTTGAAGGTTTTGAGGTCGATGTTGTCCCGAGCCGGATACGCGCGCATTGAAGTTGATGTTTTGTAGGTTCGGGGGGTGGCTGGAACCCCATCGGGAGGCCACTTGGACGACCGCCCTGCGCAGCGGCGGCAGGATGGGCGCCGGGAATCATCATTGCGGGGTTCATGCCCGGAGGAACACCTGTAGAATGGGAAGTTAGCATATAGTTAGTCAATTGGAAAGCCTAATACATAATTAGTAGTCAAGGCCAGATACGTACCGAGACCTGGAGGCGCTACCATGCCGGCGGGCATAGCGCCGGGGATGACTCCAACAGGGACACCGGGAAGACCACCTGGAGCTGCGCCGGGATAGGCACCATAGCCAGGAGGGGGGACCATATGGATTGGCTAGATAGTTTGTTAGTAAATAGGTGCTATGAAGTAGGACGATGTGCCATTGAGGGCTGTCAAAGACAGAAGAACTAAGGAAATGGGCAGCATACCGCCGTAAGGGTTGTACGCCATGGTGCGATCTTTAAAGGCGAAAAAGAAGGGCGTCGCGAAGTTTATATCAGAGTTGTATGTAGGGTATTTCCGTCGTACTGCGAATGATGCGGTGGCAGTTCTTCCTACGATGGAAAACTAAATGCGACGACAAGCCAGATGCAACAAAAAAGAGAATAAATACGCGGGATTTCAAAGGTCCAGCAATCAGACAGACTGAAAACGAAAGAGCTCACAAGCGCTGTTGATGAAAAATGACTTCTGTTTGTTGACGATAGAATTGATTGCCGATGCGAGATATGGCTAAAACCGAAAAATCAAGAATAAAAGTGCAAATCAGTAGGCTAAAAACTACGGCTTCAATTTCACAAGGTCGTGGCCACCTAAAGAATATCCAACGATTTTCTTTCGTCTATTTCGCCGCAAGGCTGCAAGATTTTTTCGAAAAAAAATTAACTGCAAAACAGATCGCGACGCATACAAGGCTGAAAAACAGGAAGGGAATGACATCCCTGTAGAGGAATAAAGAACCAAGCTTTCTCTATGCTACAAGAATGGCATCAGAACAACGCTTATGTGAAGGGGGAAAAGCGGGGCACTACTTTTTTCTGAATAGCCTCAAGTTGCACAACGTATAATTGATGCAAGATGGCTGGGCCTGCCTCGCGGATGAGCGCAGCCAGAAAGAGCCCAAGGAAAAACTTTGGAAAGGAAAGGAAAGGCAAAAAGGAATGTTGAAGCTCCAAGGACTCACCTATTAGCCGCTCCGGATGTGTTTCTTTACGTTTTGCTCCTAGGACTTCACATTGCTTTATTATAGGGCCTTTTCAATGGAAATCGGTCATTCTCCTCATACAATAAGCTTTGATTCAACCTTGCTTGCCTACATACAATAACATGATGACAAATATAGTTTACTTTTCTATTAAATAGAAGAGAGATGTGGGGCAAGAGCCCATGAAAGAATATTGGAGGTATACAGACAACAAACAGAAGAATAATCAGTAGTAGTATTTTTGTAGAGGCCCCAGGCGCCAGCACAGTCAAGAAAAGAAAATATATTTCAATTAAAAGCACTTACTTTTGTAATTGACTTTCAAAGACTTAAGCATATGGGTATGATTCTTAACTTTGGACCATGATGTGATATTGCTTGATGATCTTGTCTATTGTTACAAATGGTAGAGTGGTAGAAACAGTACAGATAAGTAAGGTAAAATGGCATATTCTAGCCAACATCAGTGCAGCTAGAAGATTGAAAGGAAATAAAAAGGAAATGGTCAGGTCCAAGATCAAGAAGTAGAATAAAATACAAAGATTACTAGCTACAAATAGAGATCCTGTAGTAGAAACTGTAGTAAAGACAATAGAAATTGTAAAGATATAGAAAAGAAGTAGGGATCCTTACCTTATCACCCCAAAAAAGCCCATCAGGCTCTAAGTGTTTACTCTTTCTTTGCGAAATAAATGGGAGAAGGCTGTAGATTGAAAAGGCTGATCAATTAAAAGAGGCATGTTAAATTCTATGAGGCCAGCCAATCAGAACGGCCCTCCTGAGCTCCACAAAAAACGAGAAGATGACGAAGAGAAACAACACCAAATTTTCTATCAAGACTTACGATAATTTGAATCACGTGAAACACCCGCAGGGAGAAGACGTAGTAGGCACTTTCCAAGGCTAGGACGCCCGTAAATCACTTAAGATCAAGGTGTCACCTACTCTTTGGGTCCCTTTTCTTTACTGATCATCTAAGGACTAGAATAGCCCACAGAGACATGCAGTCATGTAAGAAAGCCACCCATACCTACCGCATTTACTATCTATGACGACACAACCCGATATACCGACACTCGATGCTAACAAAGTCACCCGTCCCCAGGTCTTCTGTCGCCGCTTCTATCCTCCGCCGCTCTGCGCCGCGCAGCTTGACCGCCTCACTCGGAGCCACACGGCCCTCCGTGCAATCCATCCGGAGCTTCTCCCACACCTGCCACCGGAGCGACGAGACCTCGAACTGGGTGACCGCAAAGATCTTCAACAAGCCTACAACCACCACCACTACCACTGCCCCCAAAAACACAAGCGGTCCTCAAAGCCTCGGTCCTACCGGCTCCTCCCAACAGGCTCCTCAGACGCCTAACCCCACCCTCTGGAGCCTCGGCGGCAACTCCAACTCCGCCGAATCCAACAAACTCGCCGACCTACTCAACATCAATGGCGAGTCTAAGGATGATTTACTTCAAATCGTTCGCCAACGCCCACGCTTCACCCAGGCTGTGCGTTTAGCCCCGTCTACTGGTCGTACCGTTCACGTTACCGGTGGCGGAAGCGCTGATGCCGCTACTGCTATCCGTATCTTAAACTCAAAGGTTCGCCAGAATGGCTTGCAAAAACTCGTTCGTCTACAACGTGCTCATGAGAGACCTGGTTTGAAGCGTAAGAGACTCAAGAGTGAGAGATGGCGCTCGCGTTTCCGCCAGAGCTTCTTGGCTACTGTTGCCCGTGTGCAGGAACTCACTAAGCAGGGCTGGTAATTTCAGTACGTAAACCACGGATGGTTATAGACTGATGAAGAACTTCACGCAGAGGAGAAGAGAGAGGCCGAAACAGAACATATAGAAAGAGGAGAGGGAAGTTGCTTATTGCATTACCCGTATTGTCCGGCATTTAGAGGGCTGACATCTGTACATCACAATGTATCATTACTTATAACTGTCATGAATAAGTTCTAGACATGCGTTTTGTCTTATCATCAAAATCGTACTTCATAAATATTTAAGTGTGTATGTATGTGGCTTGTATATGTATAAAGTAGCACGCCCCATCACCTTTCGCTTCCCATCCTTCGTAGTCGTTAATATTCGTATTATATATCATATCTTAACTCGTGAATCCCATGCGGTTCGGAGATGGGGCCGGACTCGTCTTAATTTTGGGCCGACTCCGGAACACGGATTCGTAGTCTTGATCTTTGTCCATTAATTCGATGAACGATGTCTCATAATCAACCGATTCATCCACTCCAAGTGATCCCTCTTCATAGACATTAGAAACCCGCGCTTTTTCTTTCTTCGAGTTGCTGCGCTGCAGCTTTAGGGACCTTCTGCGATCCAGCTGCGCCTTCTTCTGGGCGGCTTCGAATCCGGCCATGCTCTTCCGGGTGCGTGCAACAAGATCCCCTGCCGGTTCATCGTCTTCTGGCTGTGGTTCTGGTTCCTGAATCCTCACAGACGGCAAGCTGATAGGCTCTTCTTCATCTTCAAGGTCTATATCGAACGAATTTGGTCCCATCATAGAGCGTCGAGTACGCTCGGCTAGACTCATTTTACGCCCATTACGCGTTATCTTGATAGGAGAAGGCGATGCAGTTTCCATGGCATTAAGAATCCGCTCTGCTTGGTCATCTAGATCCAGAGACTTTGGTGTATCCTGAGGCGTTTGTGGAACTACAACACGTGGTTCCGGTCGAGTTTGAGATCCAAGATCTGGCTGATATTCTGACTGGGCCCCTGATCTCGGTGCTTGGGTTGATTTTTGCTGCAGAACAGATGCAGAAAATCTATCCGACACCTTTCGAGCTCCAGGAAGCATGTGCCGTAATGGGGGATTTGGACTTGTAGGGCGATGAATGTTAGACCGGCGAGAGGGAGTTTCATCGCCTCTTCGTATCCGGATCGGCCTTTCGACAGCCTTTTCCCATTGGTTTTCAGGTTCTGTTATCCGTGATCTAGCAATAGGTTGGAGATCAGGCTTGTCAACTCCAAACAGAGCAACCCGAGGCGGAGATGCTCGTGGTGGTGTTTTGAAGGATGAAGAACGAGATAAAGGTGAAGCCCGAGACGGCGGAGATGGTACCGGCCAATTGGCATCTTCGCCTTCAATGGCTTCTTTGATTTCTTGGCTAATGATTGGGGGACGAAGAGACTTTCGGGGCGATGTGCGCTGTTTCCAAGGCTGAGATGAGACCAGAGCTTGCTTGGGCTTGCCAGCGGCCATCAAGTCGGTTATAAAGCCTTCAACAAATGATTCGTATTCACCAACCTGTACAGGCAGAGTCTGCGGGTTTGTGGATATGCTGTTGATCCTCTTTCTACGAGGAGCCATAGCAGTAATCGTCAACCCTAAATGATCGGTGAAATGGAGATCAATGACATCGTCTTTCTTTTTTGTCGTAGCGGCCTGACTCTTGGGAATTGGCCGTGACAGATTTGACCCAAACATACGTTCTTGAAAGTCTTTCCACTTAGCCAAGCGCTCTTGTTGAGTCTTGATTCGAGAGTCAAGTTGCTCAAGGAAGCCGTCCTGTCTGTCTTCAAGCTCCGAAAGTCGTCCGGCATGCAAACGACGCCAGACTCTGTCAAACGGTGTACTCAAGAAAGGATCTTGTCTTGATGCTTCATCGCCTTGTAAGATCGTCTCCATCCAACGCTCGTTGCCGGCCCAATTATTACGCACAAGTCTGAACATGTCAATTTTCTCTTGTTGCGTAGCCAAGTCTGGTGGCGTCATGGCTTTGAGCTGTTCTTGCCTTCTAATTAAAGTTCGCTCTTTGACATCAAGCAACTCGGACAAGTCACGATACATTGCTCTAGCCTCTTCCTTGTCTTGGATTTGCTGGGTGAGCGATGCCTTGTGGGCAAGTATCAAAATGGACATTTCGGGTCTCTCACCAACATGGCCTCTATTTTCAAGAGCCATGGTCTGGGCTATTGAGGGATGGTTGTCGATGTTGTCTTCGACAGTACGCTTCAAAACCGCAGCGGAAAATGCTAGCAGGACTTCTTCCAGCCGCTCGCCTTTGCAATCCTCAAGCATCGTCTTCCGCAGAAGCGTCTCGCGGCCAAGAACGCCATTCTTCTTTGCTTGTTCGAGGCATTGTAGCAAAGCAAAACGAAGTTTGGTGGATGTTTTCTGGTCGGGGGGAGGGAATAGTGGGCGTAGTCTCTATTATAGCATGATAGCATTATTAGTTAGCATAAGTGAATATAACCAAATGGGGCATTGGTAGTATTTCTGTCTCAGATCCACCACGTATGATCACATAGTCAGGAAAGCAAAAAGAACAAAAAAAAAATAAAATGCTGAAAAAGGTCGATGTAAGGGCAAATGAACATACAGCTCGGGTATCTTCCGGGTCCCACAGTTGAAATAAGTGATAGAGCACCCATTCTACACTTTGGATCCGTTGCTTTTGGTCTGCCGACGTTGCGGACGTTGCGGGCGTTGCAGCAAAAGTTTGCGGCGTGATATTAGGCCAGTCGGAGCGTCGATCGAGATCGAGGGCGCGCAGATTAGCAAGGAAGAGCTTGACTCTAGAATCCTGAGAGCTGTCGGTCGAAGTTGCTTGGACAGCCGAACGTTGTTGTTGGTCTGCAGAGGAGGTTGTCGTAGTCGTTGTAGATGTAGTAGTAGTAGAGGCGATAGAGGTGGGTGTGCCAGCAGCAGCTCGTCGGAGAAAGGAAGCATTGATAGAGGCAGAGGTCGGGG
>RHDR01000239.1:0-42102 GCA_009806295.1 Davidsoniella neocaledoniae
AAAATCAAAAGAAAAAAAAAATGAAGTAAACCTAAAGTAGGCATTGAAGTGATCATGGGATATAAGAGATGGAGAGATCAGAGGAGATAGAAAGAGATGATAGTAGAGATGTGCCAATGTTGAAAAAACAACAACAAGGTTTAGGGCTATGCGTTACGAATCGGAAGAGTTGTAGTTTGTTGGTGTGCCTCTACAATCTTGATATATGTGTCAATTTTCTTCTTGAGCACCTCCGACTTCACAGGCTTGGCAAGATAGTCATTCATTCCAGCGTTAAGACACTTCTCTCGATCTCCATAGATGGCTGACGCTGTCATGGCAATGATGAGCACGTCGCGCACCTCGGGTAACGGATCCTGCCGGATAACCTTGGTGGCTTCGTAGCCATCCATAACTGGCATCTGTACGTCCATCAATACTAGATGATATGGCGTGTTGTTGTGTGCCATACTGCGCAACCCGTCCACGGCTAGGCGTCCGTTCTCGTACGTATCGATGTGCTGGTAGCCTAGGCGGGAAAGGAACTGTACAGCAATGCGCCGGTTGATGTGGTTGTCTTCGGCAACACACACGCGTACATCCGGCGTCGGAATCCTAGAGAGAGCGAGGGCCGGAGTGGTGGGAGTTGTAGGCGTGAAAGCAGTCTCGGTGGGCGAGGAGAGATAGTCGGATTCTGTGCGTTGAAGAGCCGGTGGCACAGCGCACATCGTAGTTGGACTTAATGGATCTAATGCTTCTGACTTTGCAGTAGATGTAGCGATCTTGATGTCTGTAGCGGATGCATTTGTTGAAGAGGCTATCTCTACCTTGGTGAACTGGGCAATTCGGATAGCTTCAGTGACTCTAGCAGTATCGTGAGATTTGGTCATTTCGGAGATTCTAGTAGCTTCAACGACTTCGGCTGCTTTAGGTGCCGGGAAGCGTGACGGCGCTATCGTGGCGATAGAGCTTGTAGGAGTGGTGGCTGCGCTCAGCAGGGGTGATTCAAGCGGAGGCCTGCTGGCAATGGGAATCCTTTCTCCGAGTTGTTGCTGTCCAGACTTGAGGAACTCAACCGTGAACATGACCTTGGTGCCCTGTTGTGGCTTACTCTCTAGATGGATCTTGCCACCCATGACTGTCTGCACCAGGCTTTTGCAGATGCTCAGACCGAGACCACTACCACCATGGGCACGTGATGTGCTATTATCCGCTTGACTGAACGGCTGGAATAGACGTGGAAGTACAGACTCCTCGATACCCATTCCCGTATCCGTGACCCAAAAGCCAAGAACACAAGTAGTCTCCGTCTCCGATTCGATGTGGGCACCAATGGTGATGGAGCCACGGTCCGTAAACTTGGCACTGTTACTGATCAGATTGCCAAGGACTTGATGAAGGCGGATCGGATCACCCATAACTTCGAGCTGTTGCGGCAGATCAACCGTCTTGATGATTCGCACTTGGTTGCTCTGATATCTATCTTTGTGGGTAAACCGCGCGGCGCGGATGATCTCGCTAAGCAAGACAAACGGCGTGAAGCTTTGGATATGCAACTGCATCTTCTCTGCCTCGATACGTGAGTAATCAAGTAGATCATTGATGACAACAAGCAAAAGATCTGCAGATACGCGAATTGACTCGGCAATTTCCTGCTGCTCAGGATCGAGGTTGCCGCGGGAAAGAAGATCTGCGTTACCAATCACACCATTAAGTGGCGTTCGAAGTTCGTGGGAGACGTTGGCAAGGAACGACGATTTAGCTCGTGCGGCCTCTTCTGCAAGCTTGACGTTACGCTTGGCTTCTTCTTCAGCTTCGCGGGCTTTGACTTCCGACTCACGAGCCTTAACTTCGGCCCGCTGGGCGTTCTCTAAAGCCTTTTTCTGCACAGCAGCAGCAGACGAGGCTTCAGCAGATGCCTTTTCTAACCCCTTCATAGCCTGTGCGTTGCTGTAACTGATCGATATCTGGTTGACTAGTAATCGTAGCACAGTGAGGTTCCGGTCCGTGAACGAAAACGGGTCGGCCTCAAGGTACAGAACGCCATGGAGATAATTGTTGACGTTCTGGATTGGAATGACAATGATTGCCTTGCCTGCAGGGTTGAGCTCAAGCCACGTACCACTTAGGTTACCAAAACGCTCTTCGGTGGTGATATCTTGAACGAAGACAGACTCTCTAAAGCGGGTGCAGTAGTGAATGACATTTTCAGCGATGTACTCGGTAGATTCGAGAGACAGTCCAGGCAGATGCGCCGTAGCTTCGTGTTCTGGGGATCCACTGGCCGTCAAGACCCAGCTACCGTTGGAGGGATCTTTGGTGATGATTCCTACAAGCGTCGCAGAGCCGCAGGTCTGCAGGATAACATCGCACATGGTCTTGAGTAGCTCATCGACTTGCAGGACAGATGAGATGATCTGAGATGACCGCAGAATGGCTTGGAGATCGATAATGTCCAGCTCGGGTAGACCGGTACTTCTACCTCGATCCAATCCTCGATCTGGCCAATGGTCGTCTAGATTATCGGACTTGGAATCAGAATTGTCGTTGCTCTTGTCCGTAGGCGGGGAAACAATTGGATGGCGGTGGTTCGAATATGCCCGAGAGTGTGTATTGCGGTGATGAGGGTGGTGAGGATGAGAAGAGTGGCCATTATTGTTGGTGCTGTTATCCTTGTAGTCGTTAGGAAGTGACTCTGAAAGATAGCCTTCGGTTTGAACAGCCATGTCGATGGCCCGAGGCCGTCGGTTCTGGCGTTGGATGATGTCACTATAGACGTTTTCGAGATGCTCGGCAACACCAAAGGCGCCGTAGTTGCGGAACAGATAAAGACAGTGCTGCAAGGAACTTCCAGCCAGCCATGGCGACTTTCTGCGATACAGCAAACTGCATAATAGAAGATGGCCGATAGCCTCCTCTTGGGGGAAAGAGTGCTCGACTGAGTGCTCAACGCCGATCTCGTACAGACGGACGGCATCGCCAAAACAGTTGCAAAGCTCTTTGATGAAGCCTTTCATATAAACTATCCAGTGTTTGTAGTTGAGGTCAGATACTGACGTCAAAGCCTGTGTCTTCTTGATGCAGAATTCGACCTCGGAAATCGCATAGGCGACGGCGTCCTTGAGTTCAGTTTCCGTGTATCCCCCGGACTCACTGTGGACTTTGTTGAGCGTCACGGTCGTTAAAGCCCACGCATAGAAGAGTAAGGACTGGCGGCTGCCTCTAGCTGACCACATAAGATCCATATTTTCCACGCAAAGCTTACCAATTTCAACCGCTCTGTCCCAGTGCCCATATAAGACCAAAATGCCCAGTTCAACTATCTGGTACACGGCAGTCGAACGTCCGCCATTTTGTACGTTGTTTTTGAGCCAGTGTTTATATGCCGACATTTGGTGATCATTGTCGCTCAAAACTTCCAAAGGGTCGGCCGTATTCGTTCTACCTTGCATAGCACGAACCGCTTGACGGATGCTGATAAGCAAGGTGCCTCCACGAGTGTCATTCTCCCAGCCCGGCATATCCTCGATGGACTGGTTGCACCAGGCCTCGAGCTTGGTACAATGCTCCCCCAATGAGAGTTTGGCCATCGCTGTAAGACCGGAGCTAATGAGCTCGACCACAAAGTTACCATCGGCAACATTCGACTTGACGATATTCTCTAGGTGATATACTGCCAGCGGAAGGGGTTCTCTGAGGTGACTGAGAAACTTGTAGTACATCATCCAGCCCCGGTTGATGAGTTGGTCGTCAGGATCACCGCGTTCGAACAAAGCAGTACCAATGTCTCCTAGCTGCATACCAAACTCGATTTTGTCAAGATGGCTAACAGCCAATGTACCAAGGAAGACAAATGCGACGCCTGCTTGAGGAAAATAACCGCATGTGATATACATATTGACGGTTACGAGAGCCAAATTATAGAAGGTCAGGGAATCACTCCACCAGGCAGCAACCAGGGCTTCAGCCAATACTGCACCAACTTTAGGGAGCGTCGCGAGATCACCTGCAGGGGCATTGACTAGCATCGAGAGGTCCATAGTCTTGAGGCGCTGCTCTAGTTCGAGGATTTCGGTGTCGCACTTCTCGAAGCTGGGATTAGCATCCAGCGGGACTCCTAGAGCGTTGACACATTGTTTGATCGAAACTAGGGCAGCGTCGGCATCTCCAGTCTGAGAGAGCATACGAGAATTCAAAACGTGGGCAGGTGCTTTTTCAATGGCAGTACGTCCATTCTCGAGAACCTCGTTGATATAGGTGACAGTACTAGCGTGGTGGCCAAGATACAGCGAGCAGTCAGCCGCCTTTAGATACAGCATCCACGTCTCTTCGTACGATGCGTCGCCCTCCTCGTCGTCTGACCAGCGATTATCTTGCAGCAAAGCTACTGCCGTTGTGTAGTATTTAGCTGCTGTTGGCCGAGCCCCGCTTTCAGCTGCAGTCTGGGCAGAAGCGCACAAAAGGTCGCGGTATACGCGACGTTGCGTTACTCGCTTCTTGATGATATCTACAGCCTCACAGACATGAGACGCAATTGTGTCTCCTAACCGCTCATCCTCGCGGTAATACTTGAACAGAGTTTGCGCAATAACGAAATGCATTTTCTGTAAGCTACATGGCTTCATGGCCATAGATGCCTGCACATAGCGATCATGTGCAAATCTGAAACGATCGTCCACCTCGGATGGAACCAAAACTGACGCTTGGATTGCCGCGTTGAGACCCGAGATTGCCTCAGCTTGGGTGTAAGCACGGTATACATGAGCATAGTTGTCGACCTCTTGCTGCTGCTGCTGTGACTTGGGATACTCCATGTCGTTTAGGTCGCTCGATTCGTGAGATTGGCTCTCGTGCTTGGGATCTTCGTCCTGGTCATCGTACAGAAACTCGCCACTCAGCAAATGGCAGATGAGCTGGAAGGAAAAGGTGTTACCCAGTAGTGATGCCCAGGTGAGAATGGCACGCGTCGCTGAGGGAAGCTCCTTTAGGCGTTGAGTGATAAACCCTGTGTCCAAGACATCATAGTCCTGATCGCCACGGAAAGTTTCGTAGATCTTGTCCATGTCATACGCCCAGCGACCTCCTCGGAAATCGTACATTATGCAACGTTTGCGATTGCAAGCTGTGAGCATTTCTCGCATGTAAAACGGATTTCCAGCGCACTTAGACTGGATGACCATGGCCAGAGGTATAGCTTCGTTGGGTGGCCGCTGCAGCGTAGCTGCGACGTAGTCGATGATGTCGTCTTCTCGGAGGGGGTTAAGACGGATTTTGGTGACAATGGGGCCTATTCGGGTACAGTCTATTGATATGGTTAGTAAAGATCGAGTAGGCAAAGGGTCAGGTAGAAATTCGGTTCAGTATGCAAGTCCAAAAGTGAAAAAGAGCTTTGTATGCATGGTACCACTGAGGGTCTAGTTTGGGCACCATCAACTCCAATTCAGCCTTCTGGAATGATACACAGCACAATCGCAGCACTATTGACTTTATATGCATAGCAGCACATGCAGCGTAGTATTCGCTTACCTTCGCAGTCAGTGGGATGAATTAAGCTATGAACACGCTCCGCTGAGATCTCATCAGGCCGATACGTCATGATGACGACCATGCGTATCTTTGCACTGATGATTTGGGTTATCAAGTCAAGCGACTCATCGTCGGCAAAGTGCAGGTCGTCTAAGCAAACACACAGGAACTTATGGCGTGCAAAAAGGCGGATAACATCGAGAATGACATTAATCATACGAATTCCCTTGTTGGCGTGTATATTTTTAGTGGTGTCCAACGACTCCGTCGTGATTCGTAGCGCGGAAGACGCTGTTGATAGAGGGGAGGCTGTGAGCGGTGTGATAGGCGATGAGCCACGGCGGATGTGAGAGTTGCCGTGTGTTGGGACAGTCAAGCCCAAAACGGGTGGTGAGTCTTGGCGGGTACTAGCATTGGTACGACACGGGCCATCCGGATTCAGCAACCATGGCGGCAAGCCTAACGCTATGTGAAGCTGCGGCCAGATGGGCTCGACACAGGCGCGTAATGCTTGGTGGAATGGCGTTTCTGTGTTTCGCTCGCCCCAAACCTGCTTGAACAGAGACGACAACAACTTAAGGAGCGGCCCAAAAGCAGTTCGGCGAGCATTGTCAAACTTTCCAGTAGCGCAGTAGCCGCGTTTGCGCATTTCGGTCATTACAGACTGTACCAGAAGACTCTTCCCTAAGCCAGCAGCTCCCTCGATTGTCACGACCTCACAATGGCCACCTCTGCGCACCCGGAACGATGATCGGGGCCGTGATAGTTGCGTAGTAGAAGTATCGGTGGACGAATGTCGCAGGCCATCGCCAGTCCCAGTACCAGTTCCAACACTCTCCGAAACACTCAAGGTATCTCCATTGAGAGTCTGGTTACGCTCCCATGGGCGGACAAGCCGAGAGGAGCTTTCACTCAGGCTAACTACGGATTCAACGCCACCACTAGCCATGACTGTCGAACCGGCTCTTTTTGATTCTGCGCTGTTGATACGATTGAGCCCATCCAGCGAGCAACTCCCGTTCTCGCTGGAAATATCGCCAGAGTTATCGACGAAACTGTCGAGTGGCAGTTGAGCAGAGGGTGGTACGTCTGGTAGGCCGTTGCTTGTCATTGAGTTAGCCGTGGCACTTCTACTGAGGGAGGCCACATTAGTATTGATAGCGATCCCAGAGGCCACTCGCTCCACAACACTATTCAACACCGCACGCTCTGCGTCTCGACCAATCATAACGCTGGGTAGAGCGAATAACGAAGAAGCGTCACGGGTTCCGGCTTTCCACCCTTGAAGGCCTTCAAGATCTCCGTTCACAAGAAACTGCTGTACAGCCTGAAGGTCAAAACGAAGACCGCTGGCGGAGTGATAGCGGTCGCTGAACGTCTTTGCCGTGCACTTTTGTATGATATCGCTGATAGCCTGTGGTACATCAATGCGAATTTGTGACACATCAGGAATGCGGTGCCGCAGGATCGATTGCACAATTTCAATCACGTTTTCACCTTCAAACGCCTGCTGTCGTGTCAACATGGTCCAAAATACGATTCCCAACGAATAGATATCAGTCCGCGTATCGGGCTCAACAGCCATACGACCAGTCTGTTCGGGGCTTATGTAGAGTAAGCGGTTGCGTGCACCCAATCCGTGTGACAGATAGTAGTGCCATGTAGAGCCGTAGAGACCGTGCTCAAAGAACTTGATGCCCGAACCAAACACTGAGATTTTGACCTTGTTCTCAGCCAGGTTGTAGTGGAACGAATCGCCTCGAATTTCGCCATGTACAACCTCGTGTTGGTGATGGAGCATTTCCAGGCAGTGAGCCGCCCCTATAGCAAAGTCCAAGAAGTATGTAAGGCTAACTGGTTCGCCAAGTTCAAACTTGTCCTTTCGAAGCGGCACCAGCTGGTCGCCGCGCTTTTGTGTAGTGTAGAACGCGGGGCCCATGTCCATAGTCCTCATGATGTCGTTTGGGCCGGGATCCTCATATATAGTAACAATGATGGCACCTCGGTCATTAGGCAATGAGCTAAGGCGCAGAAAGTCGAGTGGTTTGACAATATAATCAGCCCGTTCGGATGATGCGGTAAGCATCTTGGCAATCTGAAAGTTGCGTTCTTCGCGGAATACATTATACGTAACGCGGGCCACTATGGGCTCTTCTCGGACACCTTCAGCGCTGGAGGTTGAGAGGGGAGGCGGTGAGATAGCCGAGTTCTCAGATCGAATATCGGTCGGGAATGGCGGTGGCGAAACGACGTTGTTGTCGGGTGTAGTTATAGGGAACGTCGGTACTCGGTTAGGCATGATACGACCGTGCAAGCCATTCGGGCTATAAGCGGGTGTGGCATTGGCGGCTGAGAAGACGGACATAAAGCGAGTGCCATGAACAAGCCTGTATACGTAGGAAGAGAACGTTAGCAATTAATAAAGACATGTTGACAAAACGAAAAGACGTAAGCTAACGTGTAAGTGCAACTATAGAGAGCTGGCATACCATATGTCATTGGGTGTGTGGATGGGTGGTTTTGACTCGTCCCAGAGGTACCCTGAAAATAATCGCAATCGCTCATATAAGCGTGCTGGTGGGGAATATGAATCGTCATTGGGTTTTGCTGATACTGCAGGCGCAGTGATCAAGCCGGAGCCATCAAGGGCACGATCCATAGTGACCGAGAAGACTGCCTGCTTGGTCGCCGGCAGCACGCCTGTAGAGTGAGATTACAGTCTAGCACAAAAGGGCGCAAGCAGAAGCTATCATGTAAGTCGTAGAGAGATCCAATGTGCCGGGGAGATGGCCACAGCTCGGGCTTTAAAGTTGAGATCCGAGTTTTGGTTCTGTACGTATCGATTGTGCTTATAGTTGGGGTGGCATTCACAGCAAAAGCTATTTTGGTAGTCGAGTTGCCAGCAAACGGGGCAATTGTAGCGTCTAATAAGGAGAGAAATAAATATGAAAAAGACAGATCAGAGTCGACAAGTGGTGCCAGTCAATATGGCAGCCACAGTAATATTATTCAGCGTAGATCGTTGTAGGCAGCGGCCAAAAGCGATGTTGGCTTTTGCCTGTGAATTTTGGTGCAGCGTCTCGTTTCTTTGTGGTCTGTGTCTTGTCTGGTTCTAAGTGACAATGATGGCAATGAAGCTTGCAGGAAAACGATGTCTGAGCAAGTCAGGGACATGCATGGATACTGACAAGGTCCGACGTCTAGAAGAACGGTAGCCACGGACAGTATTCTATCGGCGAGGCTCGTTAGCTGCTTTCGTGTATAGGATGTAGATGAATGGTAGTGATAGGCTCGATAGGTTCTGGTACGGTCAACGATAGTAGTAGAGATCAGCCGGTGTGGTAGCCAATTTTTGGGGGAAAAGTGAGTAGAATGTATTCAGAAGAAAGCACAGAAAAGGCACGTTCTTGTGAGTCTAGAAACGAATGAGGGTTGGCAGAAAATAAAGTGCAGGATGATGATTGATGAGATCCTGGATGTCGAAATCAAGGATTATCAAAAGGAAAGACGGAGGATGACTAGACGCTATATTAGGGTTAAGGCTTATTTTTTGGGTTTCAGTAGTCGAAGATTAGACTGTTGGTGGCCAGCAAGAAGAAGCAAAGTAAGGCAAAGAAACGAGAGAAAACAAGATCAAGAGCCAAAAAGAAGGAGAGCAAGTCGTTATACCAGTAGCCAACAGGAAGATATTCAGGCAGCACGACGAAGACGAAGCAAAAAGCAAGTAACCGCAGAAAACTCTCTACAGCTACATTTCCATTCCTTATTGAAAGCAAAATAATTCGCTGTCCGCTATGTCTCAAGCAAGGATTGAGGCTCGAAGGTGGTGCACAAAGTCGTTCAGGCCCCCCCCCTTTCAGATGGCACAGCAATTCAAACAAACAGGAATCAAGTTGTTGGCGCTGGCGCTGCAGAGTGAGACAATTCCAAAGAGTGTGCTGTAATTTTTTTTGGGTGATAATCCAACCACATCGAAGACAACCAAGAAGGTACTACTAATTGTAATTTTATTATTGTTTCCTATAATACTAGCATACGATTAACAATGCTAGAGAGGGAGAAGAGAGTAGCGAACTCTACATTATTTTCGCCACAAGGTACTATGTAAATAAACGAAGAACCCTGGTGGAATAAGCTACAAATAGCAGCACAAACAATCACGAAAGGAAAAAGAAAACTGTAATCATGCTCAGCTACTTCGTCTACAGCTGGGCTAGGTTATGACAAATTGCCACCAAACATAAACACGACAAACAAAAGAAGGCTGAAATTTCAAACACTGTTTACTACCAAGTCAAGTCCCGAATTGGCTCGGCCAACGCTCGGCCCATACCATTTATTTGTGATTTGTGATTCTGCAACTATAGGCTCTTGGGATATCCAATTGCCATAGCCGACAGAAAGCGTAGTCTTGGGTTAAAATCTCACGCCCTTAGAGACGAGCTCGCTCTGTGGTTACTCTCCCATAAGGCAGAGGGCTCAAGACATTGCGTGTCCATTGTTTTTCTCGGCTGTTGACTGACGGACACTACACCACGATATAATGTGGCATGGAATAGCATGATGACATAGCTTCTGTATCAAGCTACAACCAGTCGTCTATGTCTGTCGGTTATTGAATAAAGTGTTTACTACGACACCGTGCTGAGCCTGACAGCTGTCTTATCTGCTTTCTGCGATGTCTTGCGCTTGGAACTCCCATGCAATAACTATGCAATGTACATATGTACATACATACAACTATCTTCATATGTCAAGCCTGCCCATCTGGAGCTTTTCCTTTTATCCTCTCACTCAACTCCTCGAACCTGCTCTGCCCTACCTGCGGCCTTGCATTAGGTAGTCACCATACCTAAATCTGTATGTGCATCAACCACTTCTACTCTGCCCTTGTCGCTTTGCTTGTGGGGAGCGATGCCGGTAGAGGTAGAGGCTGTGAAGCACAGAAGAGAAGGAAGCGGATAGGGAGAAAACGGAGACAAGAGTCAGCTCAAAAAACTCTTAGTTGCTAATGTCTGTGAACATAACATGCAAAACTGCATGGAAAATGGAATGGAAAACAGTTTCAATGTCAGTGAGCACACACAGTATAGGCATAGAACAATTAGGAGCAATCCTTTGATAGTTAGTAGCATATCTTCCAGCCCTATTCTCGGCCGATTATCAACGAGAAGGGAGGGGATAAGTTCAGAATATTCATTTTTTTACGCAAGCCAATGTCGATCGGACAATTTCTCAATTACTCCATTCTGCTCGCTTGAAATGATTTTCCAAGCAAGCTACCTAACAGTGTAAGCATTGTACTATAAGCTTGTCCATAAGGCTTCATGAACATACAAATACATACAACTATATGTATAATCCTTCTGAAACACAACCCATTCACAGATATATAACTCTTGAGGTGACAGGGCACCTCGAAATGCTTCACAAACTCCAATGCCTGTTGCCTGTCTATCTACGCGATGGTCAAACTAGTCATTGAAAAATTAAGCATATTGGCTCCTTTTATACTAGCTAACTACGGTAAATCTTATAGTAGTACTCCCACACATGAATATACGCTTTGTTGGCACAAGCCACCACCGACATTGTAGACATGAATTTTCAGGGCATGTCTAGTTGTAAAACGTTCTGCATATCTGACCTAGAATGTGGCTGTTATAGGTCAGATGACGATGGCCTGCTGACGCTGGTACGTACCGATAACTGTTTCGACTTATATACTATGCTCATATTAAAGTATTATTAACTAATTATACTATGTGATAAGATTCGCAATATACCCCCTAAACAACCTCTTTGAACCAAGTTTGTTTATTACTTGCATGCAACTACACACATAGTGTAATATCAACACACGCATATACAACTGTATATAGTATGACATTCTGGATATTATGAATTTGTAGCACTACAACTAACGCTAGGCGGTGAGAGGGTATGACCCTAGTTTGCGATTTGCAGTGTGACCGATTTCCTGAGAGAACAATCTAGATTAGCTAAGAGAGTCTTACTGTGCCGTAGGGGTTAATCAATTCCTGATCATTGGCCAACTTCGCCAAATAGCGATTGTCAATATTTCGGCACGATACATAGCCTAGAATTGCAGGGCAACCTAGTAGGCAAAAATGCTATCCTTGTTTTATTAAGAATAGGCATATAAACTACTAACAGTGACAATATATAACGCCTCATGCGGATACTTGTATTTGTGTTCATTCGTATATGTAATATTGAGCAAGCACTAGTCATGCATGTATTCATCTTATTGTCCCATTTGCCAGATGTCTTGTTCGATCGAATGATATGATGCGTAAAAAGCGGTAAACTAGTGGTAGTTAACCCTATAACCCTAATGTATGTCGTTGTTCAGTGAAGCTTACAGATACAATCAACAATGGGACACCAAAAGCTATAGTCGACCATAATGGTGCTTAAGGCAATTGATGGAAGAAACCATGCCTAAAAAATCCCCAATGATAGATCCATCGAGTTTTCCCCTCACAATGTTGCTCCAACTACAAAGCATACTATAGCTTTTGTATCATTGGGAACAGACGGATCGTCTCCAAAACGAACGACTTACTCCAAGTGTGGCTGATGTAGTTTGAGCTGGCATAAGAGGCCTTGCATAAACCGCAACAATGGAGATCACAGGTCTCAATTGTACAGCTGTAGAGACAATCTGCTATTTACACCTCTATTCAAACATAAAAATAATATATATACCTCATGATGATTTAAATTGTGATGCTGGGTTCACTGAGTACCTAAAGATACGGAATATACGGCCCAATAGACCGCCTGACGGTACGAAGAAAACCAGGGACAGCCTCTATATACATATGTATATCGACTTAATCAGGGGCTCATATATACACATATGTTCTCATGTCCACCCCGATGCTTTTGAGACTAGTTTCATCGCGGGGACATGGCTGTTTACGATTTAGTAGACAGTCCCTGTTATCACCACTTATAGGACGCCCTAAAACGGTACATATCCATAGTTTGAGCATTGCACAAGGCCCAACACATGTAAGTAATCAACACTCGACACCATAAACAGTCGACCACAATTCACGGTACTGATCACGTCAAACATAGCCGCCACTTTTTGAGCAGACGATACCAGAGCATTTTGCGGACATAGTATCTCAATACGGAGACCGGTCAGCCATAATCGCCCGCTCACCAGCAAAATCGACTATCAAACCTACCACCGTAACACTGACATATTACGGGCTTGACCATGAATCAAACCGCTTGGCCCATTCTCTACGGCAACTCGGAGTCAACAAAGGCGACAGAGTAGCTGTCAGTCTGGGAAATACTGTCGAGTTCGCTGCTCTAACATACGCCATCTTCAAGCTCGGTGCCGTACTAGTACCGTTGAACCCCTCATTCAATGTTGACCAAGTTGAAGCTGCGCTGAAACATCTCGACGCAAAGATACTTGTTATTGGCGCAGTGACAGACCTAGCACACAAGCCTACAAAGGGCCGTAGCAACCTACCTCTACTACAAGATCTCGTCCCTGATCTCACACGACGCTCTAATGGACGAGTTCAGAGCGAAGCCGTGCCTAGCCTGGAACAAATCGTTCTTCTCGATAACAGTCTTTACCACCCTGCCATCAACTTTCCTAGCAATCTTCATGCGTTGACTGACTATAATGACCTGATCGTTACTGGTAATACGGCTTCCGTGATACCCGACGCACCATTGGATTCAGGCGAGGTCGTCAATATACAGTTCACATCAGGTACCACTTCTCTGCCCAAGGCAGCTATGCTTACGCACCATTCGATTCTCAACAACGGCGCACTCATCGCGCACCGCATGGGATTAGAGCCAGTGGATCGCATCGTTGTACCGCCGCCTTTGTTCCATTGTTTTGGTTCTATATTGGGCTACATGGCCACCGCAACAACAGGTGCTGCCATTCTCTTTCCTAGTCCAGCTTTTGACCCCAAAGCCTCACTGAAGATGTGTGTGGAACACAATGCTACTGGGCTGTATGGTGTTACTACTATGTTGATTACCATGTTGGATGAACTAGCGGAAGGAAATGTAGTGGATAGCCCACCAAAGAATTTGTTGAAGGGAATCGCTGCGGGGTCTTGTATTCCAGAGGCCTTGATGCGTAAGGTCCACGATAAGCTGGGACTACGAAGTCTGGTGATTTGCTACGGCATGACAGAGACTGCTCCCGTTAGCTGCATGACGGCCCCAAGCGACCCTTTCGAACAACGCACAGGCAGCGTCGGTCGAGTAATGTCGCACACAAATATCAAGATTGTCGACCCAATGAATTCGTCTCGTATAGTTCCCGTTGGTGAGCGCGGCGAGCTTTTGACATCGGGGTATTTGGTGATGAAGGGATACTGGGGCAACGATGAGATAACCAAGAGTGCATTCGATATCGATGAAGAGGGCACGGTGTGGATGAAGTCTGGTGACGAAGCTGTCATGGACGAAGATGGGTATATCAAGATAACAGGCCGCATCAAAGACCTCATCATCCGAGGCGGTGAGAACATCCACCCCCTCGAGATCGAGAACTCTCTACTGCAACACCCTAATATCATGGATGCTAGCGTTGTTGGAATTCCGGATAGCAAGTATGGCGAGTCGGTCGTTGTGTTTGTGATAGCTCGTCATGGCGTTCGATCTCCTAATAGGACAGAGGGTACCGATAGGATTTCGGATCAAGAAGTCAAAGACTGGGTTAGACAACATCTATCTGGCCACCTTGTGCCTAAACATGTCTTTTGGGTTGAGGCATATCCCAAGACGGCAAGCGGAAAGATTCAAAAGTTCAAGTTACGAGAGGATGCCATCAAGAGAGCCAGCTCTACTTAGATATGTTAGTAGATATCAAGGTGAAGGGACGGGGCTTTGATGAGTTGATACTATGACTCAAACCCGTCTAATCTTCTATAGTAAATGATTATCTCAAAATCCGATGTGGGCAATAACGGGGGTTCTTTCCTAACTTGCAATGGGCATCGGAAAAGTGGTCTCTACAGACTCAGGTTCCTTCTCTTTGGATATCTCGTTGCTATATAGATAATATAATTCTCTTGAAATTTCTTCAGGATCATTTTCTCATCACCATTCTCGACACCTCCGATAGTTCAAATTGTTGAGAGGGGTTTCTCGTTCCATCATATAAACTAAAGAAGGCATTTGCAGCATACTCTGATGGTTAGACGGAAATCAAAGTTCATTCGGATAATATAGTGATTACTGAGTCTTCAAGATTTAGGTCATCTATAAGATGTTTTATAGTCACGATAGTACGCTATTCCACGCCATACCATCGCTACACTAAACTGATACTAACTAGCTAATAGTTCTCACAAGCCATCAATATGGCGTTGCTACGATTTGGTAACGAACAACATGTAATCCGTGATACATTTCGATGCCATTAGCTAACTGTACTTCGTCCATAGGCTTGCTGCGACCGTGAACACCAAAGACTGTATGAGTCGTAAATCCATCTCGGAAGTCAATATCAACCGTGCCATCGAAAAGATAATCGACCCCGGAGCTCCCTTGGCCTTGAGACTCCAGAGCAATCTTCTATATGGCGTATCACGCGTTTATAACCAAAAATGCTATTACGTTCTAGATGATGCCAACCGTATGGTACAGAAGCTACGGATCTCGCACAGAAGTAGCTCTGAGGATCACTTGGTCAACCCACAAACTGTCAAAGCTCCGTGAGTACCAGCTTTTATTCCCTGATAACTACAACAAGATGCCATAATATCTATATCTACAGTTATAACTCTCAAATATTAACAACTTGTAGTCGCCGTACCATCCAACTTGAAGACAATCCCGTGTTCCTTTGGGAACTATCCAAATCCCAAACTTCCTGTCTCAAGAATCTGTCATGAGAACATCTATTGGCGGTCATGGCACATGGAATCTTTCACAGACAGGCTCTGCTATGAGCCCTGCTACTATAACTCCCATTCGACAAGACAAAAAGAGATCCGCTAGTTGCCAAAGTAGCATCAATCTCGACATCGGCAGGAGTCCCGAGCACAGTAGTGTTATAGGGGCACCGTTCAACTTTGGCATATCACCGGCACAGAAGCTGGGAACTTTGAACATTCAGGGTGATGATGACTTGATGCCCTTGAGTGATCTAGATCTTGAACTAGATTTCGGTGCTGAGGCTCGAGATCAGATTCGTATCCACCCTGAAGATCACATGGACTTGAATATACCGATTCTAAACGACAATCTTCAACTTAATGGCTTACCATCTACTACATCATCACAAGGCCATGTTTTGAAAGAAGAAGATTCTACATTCTTACTCCAAGATGTACCTCCTCTGATCCCTGAAGAACGCCCTCTTCCCAACGCGGATGCTTTTGATATCAAAACGAGGGTCAAAAACTCAGCTGAAGCTGAAAACGAAGACATTGCAGACTATGAAAACCCGATTACCCGAAGACGCGGCCCCAATAAAGTTACGATCTTGGATGACTGTATCAAACTTTCCAGCACCGAAATGGAACAACAGCGATGGAACTACGTTGAGAACCAAGTCAATCTCGCTACCAAAAAGATGTTCCGAGAGATGTTACGTGTTAATAAAGATTTGGCCCAAGCTATCATCATCACCCACGGCATCGGCAAAGTCGGCATCTGCCCTCTGATTGCACAACAATTAACAGATACCTTCTCCGGCATCCAGTTTCTCGCCAACACACACGATCCCACGTTTTTCCAAAACCTACAAAGAAAATATGCTCTTCCTATCAACCAAGGCCTTGGCGCGAAACGCCCATGGACATCCGATATCCCCGGAACCCAAGATGGCCCAAATGGATACCAGCTGTCAAATGTAGACTCTGAAAGCGCACGCCGTGTTTGTGCGAAACTAAGCCATGATACGGATATCCAAGACGAACGCGCTCGTCGAGTGACACCGAGCGGACAGGATGTTGATGGCATCACTGGCCCCTCCTTCGCACCGTGGCAGACACGCTCACGCGGAAACTCCGCCGCTCCCCCCTCATCAGCCGCCAAAAGCAACCGTAGTGCACACAGTCGGCTCCTTCTTCAGTCACCGCTAGGTTCCGTGGGCGGTAACAACACGATGTTGCCCGACATGGTGCATTTGAGTTCTGGTCGTAATAGTTTGGCTATCGACTATGACGATGCAAACTATACTTTGGGTGGCTATGCCTTGGGTGCTGTCGGTCCGCCTGAGATTTCTGGTGATATAGCGGGGTTCCGCATGTTTATGCATCATCGTGCGCGCCAACGCCAGCTCAGCGTCAGCGGTAGTGGTGCGTCATCATCCTATCAAGTACGTGGCAGTATTCGCAGTAAGCAGGATACAAAGGCTAGCCATGGTTTGGTCTGGATGGATTTTGTTGACTTGGCTGGCCCGGGCCATGTTTCGCGAGGTGAAGCGGCACGCGCGTTCTTGAATGTGCTGACTCTGGCTACCAAGAATGAATGCAAGATTCGCAGTGAGTACTTGCATCCGGAAGACAAGATGGCGCTTGGTGTACATATCATTGAAATTGGAGTCGATGTATCGTTTTCCTCGGGGATTACTATGGAGGGAGGCAGTGAGTCATTCATTTGATAATCAATCACACAGAACTAGGCTATTGAGTGGGCTTAAGACACATAATTATGGTTCATAGACAAAACGTGGACGGATCAACATGAAATGAGTTTGGGTTACAGATTGGAAAGTAGAATAAATAAAATAGATGTATTAATATCATATGACATCATAGCGACATTATATGAATGCATGTGGATTATGGGAACGTCCAGTCTTATTCGTCATCGTCAACAGGCTCTCTATCGACGAATTTCATGTACTCACCTTTATTCTCATCGTCCCTAGTAACACTTTCCCAGGCTTCCTTCACGGTCACCAGCAGATCATTGTTGAAGGCAAGATCCGAAGAAGCACAAGGCACAGTGATGACACTGCCTTCGACAGATAAGGTAGAGACACCTTGAGCCTGTTCATAAGCTAATTGTATCAACGGCTTAGGATTGACATCATCAGTTGAGACTGCCTTGATGAACGATGATAGGGCTTGTTCAAGCACGACCTTTGAGTTGGTATACGAGAGTGATGACATGTAAACAACACCTGATATTGCATTTGTTAGCAAAAGAACCAACCAAAATATCTTCCATATGAAGGGTAGTCTTGGGTATTAATCAGAGTTCAAATGTATCCTCAATGATTTTCTCGGATAACGTAGATAAGAATTTGATAAATCTCATCATATAAATACAAATTGATTTTTGGATAGGGAGGAGGTTGTGAGCTTACATTGTGAGTTTGGGCATTCCCCAGTCTCGCCAGAATGCACCATAGCATACACAGGATATTCTTGGCTTTCTGATAGCGATCTTGTGGGGAATGCAACGATGGCAACTGCAGGAGAAGTGCCGCCCTCAATAGTTGGCTCGAATAGATCGTCGAGTGTAGAATTAATGACAGCAGTGAGCCTTCTTGTGACTCTATCGCCTTCGGGCCTTTGAGAATCTGTGACATATATGCCGGTTTTGACCGCAATTCCGCCAGATATAACAACTTCAATCTCGGCAGCGTTTTCCTTGTTACAATTTGTTCTCTCAACGCCAGTTCCAAGAATATATGTGGCGCCACCAACAGCGCAAGCACGGCAGCCAGCCTGTATAAGCTCAGACAGTCCGCCGAACTTGGGATAAACAGCTGCAAAGCCAGGACCAAAGGTACCCATGGATGTCAAGTGACGATGGATAGCGACAATGCCATCCTTGACTGAGATTTGGCCGTCAAGGCTCAAGGTTAAGGTGGTCACAAATGTCTGCAACGCTGAATCCAGCTTAAAGCTAGAGGCTAAAAACTCTGATAGCGGCTGATATGCATGAGGCTGCCATGTGGGCAGATTTTCTTCTGATTCGTAGTCCAATACCAATTTAAGGAACTTCATCATACCACGCTTCGCTTTCGCGGGGATCGCAGTAGTCAAGAATATGTCCTCGCGTGTAGATGGAAGCTTGACCAAGGCCGAGTTACCACCATCCTTTTCAGGCTGATAAATAAAGAACGAGCCAACAGCCAAGAACTCAAGACTTCTGAACGCCCGAGATGACACTAGCTGTGAAATCAGTTCGGACCGGCAGTGTACTATCTGCGGGGACAGTGTGAGAGCATATGCTCGCTGAGAGCCAAGAACTCCATCAGCCCCTTCTAGTTTGGTGTAAGAAGCTGCCCGGAAGAGCTTCTGGGCGTCGTCGGCGGCTGCATTTTCAGCAGCCCAGGCCTCGGCTTCAGCTAGGGTGAAGGCGGCATCGGGGCCGCCATAGTACTCCCGTTGATCGAGATGAAGAATTTTCTTGTCGGATCTGGAGAGTGCACTTTTTATAGTCAAGAAAGACAAGCACGTCATGATGGTCTGGCGTCAGTTAGATCAAGATCAAGATCCGTACATCGAAGGCCAAAAGGTAACATCATAGCAGCACTTGGCAAGGCAATAACCCAAGTCCATTTACAGCTAGATAGCACATGCGTCTACTATGGTATCATCCGACAAAGAAGAAGAAAAAGAAAAGTGAGAGAGGGAGAGAGAAGAAGGAGACTCACAGGGCCAGAAGCGACTGCTGCAGGCCGGTGCCATTGATCACCACATCCCACTTCTCGTCAGCAAGTGTTTCCATTTGCTTATATGAAGAAGAACGAAGCAGGAGATAATTAAAAGAAGAAAAGGAGGAAATTGTGTAAAGAGGACGGAGGAAGATTTTGTAGCTGCTTGTTGGCTCGGCGACGATTTCAGTTTTAGTCTAAGTTATGATTTTTTTCATTCACTATTCTTCCCAGCCTTGCAAAACCCCACCTAAAGTGGGCTACATTCTTGTATGCTGAGTCAGCACAGAAAAATGGGTCAATGCTTTTTCTTTCTACCATATCGTGAAATCTCGTTCCCTTCCTCTTCTTTTTCTTTTCTTCTTAACTTCAACCGATCAGCAAACGGCTGCAACGCGGAACCTGCTTTCTTGTGCGCCGCAGCCAAGATCTAGGCCTTCACTGGCTTTCTAGATCGCTTAGCTGGGCGGGAGATTAATCTATTGTTGGCCGGTATCTACTGCCTTAGAAGCGACTAACGTTATCGCATGAAAAGGTGGTTCGAATGGCTTACACATCTTCTCTCAATTACGTATGTTTTCTCAGAATATAGAATATGTTTCACGAGATAGACCTGGTTATCACTTTAGGGGCCAAATTTACATTACTCTATAACTTGTGTGTCTTTCTTGTATGTGCGAAAATGATGATTAATTGCAAGCTTTATTCTGGGTATCGAGTACGTCTAGTATTATTTTATCTATGGTTATGGTCTTTCTTTTTTATCAAATCACGGGACTCAAAGTGCTTTACCCATCGTAGCATTTTCACCCACGACAACGTTCCTGGACATAGACTCTTCCTTTAAGCCAATACTGCCTTGAACTCGTCCCAACGCTTCTCCGCAACTGATACATAGGCGCTCATCAGTTCCGGTGTGATCGTGACACCTCCTAACTTGGAAATATTGAGCACCTGAGTCTGGCCGCTACTCTTGTCCACGACCATCGTGATACTCTCAGTAGACAGTTTCTCTTCTTGGTTGTCCGGGTCTAGAAGTAGCCAGTACTTACCCTTACCTGCGGTTCCCATATCTTTATCGGTGAACATCAGCGCAGTAGAAGCAACAGGGAAAGAGGAAATTGTGAGTGGTCTCGAGACATCTCTAGAGCATAGAACCATCTCACGATCAGCGTCCCACGTAGCCTTAGGTAAGCGAGTATCCTTCAAGGCTGCCAATACTGCCGCCCAAGCAGCATCAAATGGGTTGCCATCAAACGATATGAAGAATATATCAATGTATAGCACCCAATAAGCAATGGTGACGTGGTTGTCATCTCCCTCGTCCTCTTCAGCACCTCCATCTGCCATCTCAGTATCCTCTTCTGACACTTCAGCCTCGGGTAGCTTATATCTTATACGCAAGTCCTCTGGCCGCACCAGCTTAGTCGAATGTAGCAACGAGAAAACGCGCGTGCTCAGCGTCTGCGCCAAAGTAGTCGGTGGCACGCCAGGCAAAAACTGCGGTGCGCAGCCAGTAGCCAGCTCAATATTCGGCACCAGTAAGTCATAATCGAGTAGTTCAGTCTCAGTGTTAGAGTTGCGGAAGTTGGGGATACGCGACACGGGAATCGTCTCGCCGCGTACGCCGCAGATCACAGTCGTATCTCCCATTCGCACCATGGCACTTCCGTGTGCATGTGTTAGACTCGATTGGTTCACATGTAGGTTTCTGGCGACGCTGGGAGCGCGGCCGTTGCTTCGTGATGGTCCATTGGTATGTTGTGAGTCGAGGTTGGCGAGAAGATATGGGTGAGGAGAAAGTTTGGCAAAGGTAGCCCGCGGAAGGCCCATCTCAGTCGCCATGTTTGTATTTTATATCGAGAAGTCTCTTCTTGAATCGGAAATAAGAAAATCGAATGTCTGTAGCTTAAAATTATATCAGAAAAAAAAAACCTTTCTAGCTCTCGAACTACAGGGCTATTGATGCTGAAAATTTGAGAGTATGACAGTCGTCTAAAACCTAAAATTTGGCTAGTCGTAGACCCTAGTAAGCCTTTGTTTTTTTGGGTATGTAAATGGGTTAGCGAATATGTTTTGTAGGGTTTATGTGCACTATCTGAGTTTAACTAACGTGTGTACATGCATGGTTACTGGGTAAGTTGCGCACTTTCTCACTATCACGAGAATATCTTAACGAATAACACTCTGAATTGACCTGAATTTGTTGGAAACCTACTCTTAAGATACTTCTACTTCTATTTACTATATTCAAAAGCTATGTCCAGCCTTACTGTATACAACATATTGTCTTTCCTTCGTTTCGGGCCTACACCGGTAACCACCATTTTGAATACTCTCAGTAGTGTTGATAGAGGCATGTTATAGATAGTAGCAAGAACTCACAATATCGATAGCTGGCAATGTTATATCTGTTGATGCCATTGTTTTTGGTGGATGTAATTGCATCAAAGTGTTTGCGTTGCGAGAAAGTGCGCAACTTAACCCCCCGGTGCGGAGGTAACTCTACATGTATGTTGAATGTGATATGACAACATAATATGTACATACATACCTTAATTAATCATACACATATCTGTATGTACACAGAGATGCACGCGAAAAACATGCATTATATGTAGCAATAAAACTTTGCATAAATTAGTAACTTAGTAGCCGAGTAGTTAGTTATAATGTAGATACAGATAAATAGGTAGATGCTTTTCCATGTTGATTGACCATGATATCTCAAAATACTTGACATATCACATGCAGGATAGGTAAGAAGAATTCCTAGGCATTTGACGGTGTGCTGCTTGGCAGTGCCTCAATCACATTCTTGTATGAGCTAGTAGCATATAATAAAATGAGTAATTCTTTTTTTGTTTGCGGTATGGTACTTTGCATACTCATTTCGTAGAATCATATGATGCTGTGTACATAAGCGATAGAAGCTACGGGAATGGATATTGCGTCTGTACATGTATATAGAAAATATATGTACAACTACAGACATATGGCGAGAAGTAGAATATGGGAAAATTTAGTCCTCTTGTACATATGCCCTATTAAGCAATGTTACCCGAGGTAGAAAAGTAATGTATTTTTTGTTCAAATGGATGAGGAGTGTGTCAGTACAGCATGGGAGGTTGGATGAAAAGCCACAGTCAACCAACAACGTCGGACAGCAAGATATTGTTAGCTGTCATGGTATATCTGTATTGTAAATGGAAAACGCATGAATTGGGCTTGCAAATATGGCTTGTGTACAACTATATGCAGGCTACCATAATGGCTGATGGAAGAGTCGGAAACAATGGCCAAGTGAACCAAGCTATACATATGACAAACTGATTACATGTGAGGGTTTATTACGAATAAGGCTATATGAAGTCAACTGCTGGGAATTACAATTACAAGAATCCATGCTCAAGAAGATGTAATCGACCAAATCGGTCAGCATCTGAGAGTAGGTAAAACAACATGATACCTGGCATGATAGGCAGTAAGAAAAGACAGCATGTCTGTCGGAACATGAGAGTATGTGATAAAGACCCTGGAATCTATGTAATTATGACTAGACACATTATTGTGGTACGTTATTGATGATATGTCTTAGGCGAGTAGATACAGGTAAGATTTGCATGAAATAGGCCTCGGAGACTGTAGATTTTTAGAAAGACGCATGACATGACGAGGAAGTTGATGTGAGATGATATGTAGTAAAACAAGAAGAAAATAGATGTAATGTGAGGTGTGGTTGAAGCAAAGGATAGCACGACCAACGATGTGTAGGGTAGCTACTGAGCTTGAACCGTTGGTTTGACCATCAGAATTGGGCTATAGTCCGTATCGGATATAAGCAATATGGAACTGTTATAGCATTGTAGAAGAGTAACCTACAAATATGTGATAGAGATGGGGCCAGTAACACTGAGGGCATTAGCACAACGACAGAACAGACGATTAACACTGGGGTTGGCCTAGAACCTATGTCCGCGCGTTGAATTTATTGGGAAAGATATAGCCAATCAACGTGCGACTGTTGCCGCCGGAAATGTGGAGCCGGGCTTGGAAGACATGACCCCCTGTCAATATCGTTACATCCCGATATATGGAAGAGGAGCAAGAGATCCAAAGAGCTTGGAAAGGTTGAAAGATATCTGTATGTATTGACAAATTTTGCTTCTAGGACCGACTTTCTAACATTGATTGATTGATACCATTCACTTGTTGCGTTTATCTTGCGTTCTGTTGTGCAGGAACAGCGGACTGGGGTCCTTCCGTTTTGGGTATCTAGTTTAAAGAAAACGACATTGTCATGCCTCTTTTATCGTCCCTCGTCATATCTCCGGTTGGATCTATATTAAAGGTTTTTGCATCCAGATGGAGGAAAACATGATGAGAAAAATAAAAGAGACGAGAATAAATTTAAGGCTTAGCATGAGTAAGTCTACCCACAACCGGCGGGTGGGGAGTTTTGGGCATGAGTTGGCGATTATAATTGTTATACTATTGTCGGTACTAGTACGGCGAAACAAAAGATTGCTGACGGAAATCTGACGGTAGTGTCTCGAGAAGAATCATGAACCGTTAACGGAACAAAAAAGCTAGGGTAGCTGATAGAGAACGTTCCATGTGGTTTTGGAGCCTAACAATGGTAGTTCTGGTTCAACAGACGAATGAAATCAGCGAGAAGCATTTGTAGAAATATTTGCTTGACTTGTCACAATCTAACATATACGACTAGTAGATATTAGTGAGCCTTAGTCAATAGGATATGCCTAAAGGGAGCAATTCAAGATCCTTCCCGGGGATGCTAACGAATTACATCTAGCCAGTTATAGAGTAAATACGGAGCTGACGGATATGTCGAAGTTGAAGTTCAACGTCTATTTTCTACTAGACAAGGATTCTATAGCTCAAACGAGAACGAGAACGGCTTAGTATGGAGATCAGGGCAAGCGCCCGTTAGGTCTCGTGGGAGTTTACTCGTTGTTGAGGATAGAGGCGAGAGTGACGTTCAACTGATGTGATCGAGAAGATGGGAATGACTAGATAGAGAGAGAAAGTACAAGAAGAAAAAATGAGAGAGTGATATACTTGTCTGACTGAGGCGATATCACATAATGTGACTAGACTGGACTTGGAGTGGCTTGACAGATAGAGAAGAACCTCCTGGTACGAAGTGGCCGGTGGCTACGACCCACAGGCACAGCAAGAACATGGTGGGATATATTTGTATATGCGATCTACGATGTATAACACAGTTCATAAGAAGGGAAAAAACATATAAGTGTATATCTATATGTCGTTGGCCAAGCGCCCGTCAACGCTACAGCAAATAATGAAGTAAGAGAGCTTAGACGATGTGATGTCCATATTTCAGCAGCAAAGTAACTGTGTGTCTTTTTTCCCGATATCCCTATGCAAAGCGTCGTTGACAAACAAGTAGAAGCAGCGTTACAATGCGTGATGTGACGGATATACTAGTACATATGGAGAGAATTACAGGGAATTAAATCCAGCTGCTCCTGCTTGTTCTCGCGAGGACAGGATAGAGGACATAATGCAGGGCAGGGCTCAAAGAGTCGTATTCGAGGTGAAAAGAGAGTTGTAGCTATGAAGTTGGTGCAGCCATAGCACATAACACTGGCGCTTAGAAGGAGAGTGAAAAAAAGAGAATAAAAGACACCGCATTCTAGGATATTTTCTTCTGGCTTCTCTGCATGCCGTAATTACAAGATTCTTTTCTGCTGTAATCGTTCATGTACGTGCTTAATTTCTGCAGCTTTTCTTCATTTTACTTGCTGCAGCCTCTATAAGCGACCCTTCTATAACGAGTCAATGAATGATACCACAAGAGCTTTAGACATACATAGTACATTAATAGTTCGGCCCCCAAACTTCGGATTGAATATTCTTGTAGACTTTGTCTCACTCTGTCTCGTTTCCTTTTACATCTTTTTATTTTATCTTCCAGTTTATATCTTCTAGACGCTATTGTTGCTTTGTTTTGTTGCAATTCTTTTTGCGGCTCATACAAGCCACGCGGTCTATTCTAAGTATTTGCGTCAAGAGGTCTTGCTATATTAAAACTTGACTTAGGTGCCCAATGGGTGGCTACTATCTCTAGTTCTGAGACGATCTCCTTGGCCGCCGAATGGACCCGAAAAACTCTCGCTATCCACCCATATCCACGATATATCTTCGCCTACCTGAACAACGCTCTTTCAACTGCCCGTCATGAGCCCTTCAAGCTCAGCGTCACGGGTTATCCCGGAACTCGCCAAGCGCATCAACATCCCACTAACAGCCACTAGCGAACCGGGGCTGATCGAGGCCAACGTGGTTGATCCGTGGACGGCAGCCGGAAAGTACGGCGAGTGGTGGACATACTTTGCCGTTGGGCTGACAGGCGCCGTTCTCTTAGTGCGTCTGTGGCATTTTTGGCAGGACCGTATCCGCCGTGCGTTGTTTAAAGCTAAAGAAGACGAAGCCCGGCAGCAGCAATGGCAATGGCAACAAGATCCCATGACCGGTGAAGGGATAGCAGTGCCAGTGCCGCCATCATCAGCTGACAACGCCGATGCCTTTCGTCCACCGATGCAGCACATGGTTGGCGTAGGCTGGGTTAATGACGTGTTGGCGTTATTCCGCTGGGTCTTCTACCGTCCGTTGCCTGACCTAGTGTGGCGGCGTCACCGTATCAGCTTTTCGTCCCTGGCTGTACTCTTCTGTGTCTTCCTGGCCGTGCTGTTCTCTGTGCTGGTAGTGTTTCTACAGCAGCCTTTATATTGGGCTAGCATCCGCTTTGGCTCACCGCCAATGGCCATCCGTGCCGGCATGATGGCGATAGCTATGACGCCCTGGATTGTGGCTACTAGTATGAAGGCCAATATCCTGACGGTGCTACTGGGTATTGGCCCAGAGCGACTCAATGTGTTCCACCGCTGGATGGGCTACTTAACACTGGGCCTGTCTTTGGTTCACGTAATCCCGTTCTACGTGCAGCCGGTATGGCAAGACGGTGGCTGGGCCGTGTGGTCACGTTTCTTTAGCGGAAGTGGGGTAATCTACGGCACGGGAATTTCGTGTCTGGTGCCGCTGATCTGGCTGTGTGTCGCGTCGCTTCCAGTGATCCGCCGCATGGCATACGAAGTGTTTGCTGTGCTTCATGCGCCAGTGGCAGCAGCCTATATTGGACTGTTGTTTTGGCACACCAAGAACTACCTGGCCACTTGGGACTATCTATATTCAAGCGTGGCTGTATGGGCAGCCTGCTATATCTTACGTTTATTCAACCTCAACTGGATAAAGCCATGGTGGCGTATGGAATTCATGACTGGCGACGAGGCGACTATTATGTTGTTGTCCGAGAACGCCGTCAAGATCACAATCCCGACCCGTATGCGTTGGAAGCCCGGCCAGTTTGTATATCTGCGCATGCCGGGTATTTCGTTTCTTCAGAACCATCCGTTCACCATAGCTTCGCTATGCAGCGAAGATTTCCCATCCGAGTACGGCCAGGACTACCGTGACTGCGTCGTCGTCTTCAAGCCGTATGGCGGCTTCACGCGCCGCGTTCTTGAGACTGCTCTGCAAAATGGTCGCTTCAGCGCATATCGCGCTTTTCTAGATGGCCCATACGGTGGCTTACGCCGTGATTTGTCAGCCTTTGACTCCGTGATCCTTATTGCCGGTGGCAGCGGCGTTACGGCGCTCATGTCGCAGCTACTTAACCTGATCAAGCGTATGCGTGATGGAAAAGCCATTACCCGCAAGGTTGTCATCGTATGGGCTATCAAGCGCATGGAAGCTCTAGAATGGTTCCATGAAGAACTACGCATCTGCCGTGAAAGTGCACCACCCGATAGTGTTACATGCAAGATCTTTGTCACAGCGTCGAAGCAGCGTGATGTCAACATGCTTGGTCTTGCTAGTATCGGCGGCATCCTCAATGTTCCTGGCCAACCCACCGGTGCACGTGCTTTGACACATCAGATGCATGACAAGCTTGATAGTTTCATCGCTGGCATGGCGTCGAAGCGGAACTCAGCTTTCATTACCGCTGAGGCGCAAGGGAACGTCTTGCGCGAACGTGAGCTACGGGCAGAAAATGAAGACCAAATAACAGCTCTACCACCGCAGCAGTTTCTGCAGGAACACGCACACAACCCGTCCATGCCTTTACCTCCTCCTCCTCCGCTTCCAGCTTCATACTACGAAGAAGACCACAAAGAACCTGTCGAGACTGAGACCAACGAACCCATTGCCAATAACGAGAAGCACGTGACCCGCCAGGGCAGCTTCCACTTCCAGCGCATGGCCAACCCTAACCCTCCGCACTTCAACAACATCCCACCACAAGTCAAGGCAGCTGTAGCGCCTGACACCACAACGAGAGAGACAGACGAAAGTGAACTACCGATCCGTGCCCCTGAGCTGGCTCACCTGCGCACTACGAATCTGCCGTCTGCAGGCCAGCCACGACCAATCAGCACCTTCGGGCCACCATCAGGCTTTGAGTTTGGCTTCCCCTCGACGCCGACGGAGCTTCAGCGTGGCATCATGTTATCGGCCTTCCCGGTGCCGCACCAGATTGACGGAGGCTGGTCAGTCGAGTATGGACGGCCAGATCTTGGCTATATGCTCAAGCAATGGGCAACAGGTGGGCCTGATGGCCGCGGAATTCTAGGCCGGCGCACCGCGGTATTTGTGTGTGGACCGCCGGCTATGCGTGAGGGCGTGGCGGCTACAGTTGCGAAGTTGCAGACAAATATTTGGGGCGACGACATGCTCGAGGAGATATTCCTTCACACAGAAAACTACGCTCTATAGCGGTACACTCCACATCGGAATCGGCTAGTGAAGGTAGACATGTCATCTTTAGGCTGGAACGTTAGGCTGTGATTATATTTGTTTTTTTCTTTGTCTTTTATCTAGCATTTACCTTCTTGTCTATACTTTTTGTGTTTTTTTAGTGCTACCTTAATAGCAGATGCTTCTATATCAGAAGCGGTACGAAGGATGTTCTCTTACACACCGTCATGTAATTTAATGTGCGGCTCTCGGTTGCCGGTTCGGCAGGCAGTGCGTTTTTGCTACGCCAGCCGGTTGTTAGGTAGGTATGGATGATATCTTATACGTTATCCTGAATTTAATACTTTTTATGTTTCTATTACGCTATCGCATGCTAAATGGCCTGCCAAGTTTTTTTTCTATCGCACCTAGGATAGATACCTGTTCTTTTGTTTCTCAAAGTTATAAAGTTATTAACAGCCTCTTCTATATATTCCCCTTTTTGATCAACAGGAACTGTTATATCAAATTGTTCCACTTGAGAGATATGTATATATATTGTAGCGTAAAAATATCATCATCAGCACTGATTAACTAAAGAAAGAATCATCTTGATGATTTTGCTCTTTTGATCTCGTGTGGCAGCCTGTCTGCCTCGCTTCAAGTTTACTAAAATTCGAAAATGGAATTAGCCATGAATCAAAACAACAAACAAAAACAAGAAGAGGCAATAACCAAGAGACAAGAGCAATATACTATGAAAGTCATGTGATGGACGCAAATGGAATGTTGGTACTTGTGTTTTTGTTTTATGTTTACCTCTTCTTACATTATCCTAATCTCATATAGCCAACCATCGTGAAAGTGTCCAGTTCTTTTCTATCGAATAAAACTCTCCAGAGCTCCTCAATTTTCAAAATTTAGTCTCGCTGGCTATAGAGAACATGCCCTATCATTCCTTTCCCCTTCCACGCACCCATTTCGAAGGTAGCGATATTATCATCAGATATCCTGGCTATGACGAATTGGTTTTGCTCAAGCTCCCATGAGTTGATTTTGACAACCAAAAGATTGGTGTGCACCACCAAACAGTATTAGTCGGTTGTCAAATAATCGCTAATAACCGGTTCAAAGAAGGCTATCTTTCGCTTTCAAGAGATAGTGCACCAGTGCAGACATCACTCGATGGTATGTTGATTGAGTCCGAATATTTTTTCGTCATTATCGATTGTCCAGGTATGTATATTTGAACCCTTTCGTCTAGAGCTCTTTTTAACTGATATACCCTCTTAGAACCATACCCTATTGTTGCTAGTTTTTCTGACTGGAAGTTTCCACGTCATACAATTCCTAGATATTGGCTAGATTGCTCGACCTCCCCTCGTCCAGGAGACCAGTTATGCGCTATCGCCAACACCCTTCATGCCACCAAACAGTGTCACCTTGTCCCCAAAGAAGAGGGTGTTTGGTATGAGAGAGAACGCTTAGGAATGTTCTATGGAAATTCGATTGATATCCTTGATCCTAACCCAGACAATATCATACCCCTCCAGTCCGACCTTCACCACTGCTTTGACCAGATAGGGTTTGCAATTGTCCCCAGACGTTGCCCGTCTGATGATGCCTCGGGTCCCACAGTCAATTTTGACACTCAAATTCTTCGAAGTGATGAAGCTTTTGCCGGACTCTGGCCAGAGTACCACCATGCAAGTGTCAATTGCACTGGGCGGATGATCCCACTTCTCTTTGCTCGTTTCGCTTGGGCTATTTTCTTCAATACTAGGAGAATCATTTTTAGCAACGAAAAGAAGCATGTCATCTATTTAGATGTGGCACAGGGTCGTGAGCAGACCTATAAATGGTTTGATGGCGATGAACATTATCAGCGGTATGGTGATTTCAAGCAACGGGGCACTAAGCGAAAGTTTGACGGCTGCAAAAAGGTGAGGGCAATCGTCGCGAGGGAGGATATGTGGGGGAGTATGAAGAAGAGTATGAAGAAGAGTCTGGTGAGGAGTTTGGAGAAGGGTATCAGGAGGAGCTCGAGGTAGAGTACGAGGAGCAGCAAGCTAGCCATGACAACAACGTGGTAACTGATATGGTGGCTAGGGATACGCTAGTTTATCAAACTGCGTTTAGGACTAAGCACGACACAGCCTGCAACAATGTGGATGACCACCTTGCAGAGCATGATTCGAATAGAGTTGACCAAGATGACAGCTATGTCTTGGTCACACCGGTGACTGGTCCCCTTCCTCCTAGCTCCATGGTCTCTGACTAGTAAAGTATAGACATCTATACATCTCTTAAGTCGTGTTGTGTGAAAGAAAATATCTACATAAACACATGGTTAGAAAGCAACTACTAAAGTGGCGATCTGTTTTAAAAACTGTGAATTAAGGAGCACTGGAATAAGTGTGTAATTGACGTGTAGGGAGAAGAGCAAAGAACGCGTACATATACATATATGTAGTAGCTAGTGATGAGTTACTATAATCAAAATCGGATAGTTAACATCAAATAAAATATTGTCTATATTCTACGCTACCCAAAAGAACAAAAGATTCAACTGGTAAGAAGGGGAGATATGCTTGCTATTGTGGTTATGTATTTTTTCTTATGCGCCATCTTGAATTGAATGTGAATGCTTTTATATGCTTATATGAAGCTATCACATGCCAAATGGCCCGTCGATGCCCAACGGGGACAGTCTTGTTCGAAAACTGCTAGACGATTGATTAACGAAACAACAAGATCACGGTCGGCCGGTCTGGCTCACGATGCGATTGGTCCCGGCAAGAGGTGGGCGGCTCGATTAGGTTACCACCTTGAAGAATAGTGTTAGGCTTAGATGAGGTGGATACTGAGGTACAAAATGTGATGTTAGCAGTAGACAGCGGCCGAATTGGGTTACTTTCATTTTCTGAGCTCGGTGCCCCTCCTTTTTAGGTGTATTACAAATCTATCAGGTTAGCTTCTATATAATGCTAAGATACATATATAAACATAATGATGGATACTTCTGGTTGACACCCTTCATTGCCCTTACAACTATCCTCTCATCACAATCCTCCAACTCTGCCTACAATGGACGCCCGAGTTGCCGATGAGGTTCGTAAGCTGTCCGAAGATGGAATTCCATTCCGCGCCAGCACCGGCCACATCCACCGAACCTGGGCACGCACCTTCTCGTCTTTGCCCGAGCTCTATATCCAGCCTGAGACCCTACCAGAGATCGAGAAGACGATCAAGCTTGCCGGCCGCTGCCGTCGTCGGCTGGCAACAGTTGGCTCGGGTCACTCACCGTCCAACCTGACCTGTACTAGCAGCTGGCTTGTCAATCTAGACAACTACAACAAGATTCTATCTTTAAACGCCGAGACTGGTGAGGTTGTCATGCAGAGCGGAATCCGCCTGTATAATCTCAATGCTACACTGGAGGCCAACGGGCTGGCGATGCCGAACCTGGGGTCTATCAACGAACAATCGATCGCCGGCGTCATTTCAACGGGAACCCACGGCAGCTCGCTCAAGCATGGGCTTGTGTCAGAGAGCATAACTGCGCTCAAGATCACACTGGCCAACGGTTCGACACAGCACTGCTCGGCCGATGAGAACCCAGAGCTGTTCCGCGGTGCTCTGCTGTCATTGGGCGCGCTGGGAATCATCAGCGAGGTCACGTTCCGTGCCGTACCCGCCTTCAAGCTGCGCTGGGATCAGGTCATTGACGCCGACTCCCGTGTACTCAGCTCGTGGGACACGGACCTGTGGACTCGCGGCGAGTATGTACGTGTATGGTGGCTACCGCATACACGCCGTGCCGTCATCTGGCAAGCCAACCGCACCGACGAGCCGGAATCGGCGCCGCCCCGTGAGCTACTACGAAGGCGCACTAGGCTACTACTTCTACCACAACCTGTTGTATCTCGGCTTGTTGGCACCACGACTGCTGCCATGGGTGGAGTGGTTCGTGTTTGGCATGCAACATGGCTTCCGCAATGGCACCTCTAAGGGCGCCGTACAGCAGAGTCGCCAGGCCCTGCTGATGGACTGCTTGTACTCACAGTGGGTCAACGAGTGGGCTTTACCGCTAGAGCGTGGACCAGAGTTCCTGCGCCGCTTCTCGACTTGGTTGAATCACCTGACCCCCGACGACCCGGCGTACATGGAGCCGAAAATTCCGTTCTCTGCCGATGGACTCTATATTCATGCACCAGTTGAGGTGCGCGTCAGTGATTCACGTGCCAAGGGAACCATCCGGCCATATCTCGACACCTCGATGGCTGACGGACCCACACTTTATGTCAATGCCACGCTGTACCGGCCCTACGATTTGGATCCCGAATACCGCGAGCGCTACTTTGCTGCCTTTGAGCATATCATGACCGAGCTCGGCGGTCGCCCACACTGGGCCAAAAACTTCCACACTACAGCCACTGATTTTGAAAAGTTCTACGGCAGCGACCTTGGATCATGGCGTGGTGTTCGTGATGCCGTTGACCCAGATGGCATGTTCCTCGGCCCGTGGCATAGAAAGATGGTTCTGCGCCGTGATACACCAATGCTGAGCTTCGAGGAACAACTCATTAGCGAGGAACTTAGGTACCGCTCTGGCACCCGCTTCACTGGCAAGTTAGCCGAGGCGTGAAGAAAGAAAAGTAGAAGGAATAGTAGAGGTGTGGCTGGTCGTGTTTGATCCTTCACTGGATTGTTGTTTGCAGCAACATCGACTTTCATCAGATTATATTTTGTCGTGATAATTTACCGCTACATGTACTGTTGTGTATTGTATCTAGCTTCTTAGTATTAAAAATTCATGTTTATATTGATTCTATTGGTCTTTTTCTTTCCCTTTATTCATTGTACTTAATAGTGGATTCACTACTGCGCCATGCCCACGTTCTCCAAGTCTTCCTGGCCGGATCACGGGTCCCATTGGATCTCCCCTCAGTACTTTGCCGCCCATCATGATCTTTGACGGGTCAATATTAAGTTTTCTTCCGCCGCTCTCGTGATCATGTCCTCCCTCTTCAACCTTCTCACCTTTTGCGCCGTCTCTGTTTGCCCGCCAGACACCTTCCCCGTCTTCAAATTCCTCGCGCTTCCATACTTCAACTCGTGCTTTACAAAGTTCCAACGCCTCTTCGCCAGCTTCCCAAGCAGCCTTTCTGTGTGGTGATGACACAGCAATTACGATGCTTTCCTTGCCGATCGGCACTGGTCCAAGTCTGTGGATCATGGTGATGCCGTTAAGAGAAAACTTGGCGATGAGTTCTGTGCAGATACTCATCAGAGTTCGCAGTGCCATCTTGTTATAGGCAGAATACTGGAGTTCCTTTACTTTCTTGCCATCGAAAGTATCTCTAGTTGTGCCTTTTGAGAACCTTTCAGTATTTCTAACAGATATATAATATATGAAGTCAAGCTTACCTGCAAATACAACAATTGCCCCGGCCGATGGAGACCGCACCTTGTCCATGGCGTCCTTGACTGATAACTCGGAGAATGTTAGAGCGACATGGCAACCATCGTCAGTCAATTCCCATATCTCACTACCAGTCATTTTGAAAGATAAATAATGCAGTTAGTAAATGTGTATATATAAAGATAAGACTCAGTATACCAGGATTATACCTCATTCATTCCGTCTAAATCATCATGTCGTTTATGAGGTGCTCACCTTGGCAGGTGTCAAAGCTTAAGCTACAGTTGCAGTACTGCACGTGACAGCTGCCAGTCTAAACTAGTCTGCATCAACTTTCACATGAACTTTGTCGCATGAACATCAACAATCAAATCTGCCCTTTGATCGCTTTAATATATGCATCGGTGCTAATTTCATTCAACTCAACATCCATAATTACACCACACAGTCAATATCCATCGACTTTCTAGATAAAAGTCGGCATCGCTTCCAATACCCTCGACCTTGTTTTCTAATAATGGAAACCCACGATAACATCGGTCGTCATCGCGACTCCGAACCTGACGACCGGCTTTCCGCTAACGGATTCCACCGCTCTCAATCCCGGCATGGTAATGCTTTACCACTACAATCAAAATCATCACCATTGCGCTAGGGCTGATCTACTTCCGGCTATACATTGAGCTACTCAAGGCTACTCTTCATTGCCTGAAATCTCCCGCGCGCGCTGCCCTAGCATGAGCACGCCATTTTATTTTCTTGGACTCCGTTGCTGCTTCATGCTTGGCTACGTTGATGATACTTCGTTTTTGACATAACCCAAAGAAACCCTAAACATGGCTGCTAACTTCCCCAACGGCCTTGGCCCGCGAGACCGCTCGGGGTCTCCTCCTAGGAACTTTCGCCAATCTCACTTTCAACGCCCTCAGAACACACAGCAACAGACTGAACTTTCATATGACGATATCCCACGGCCCGATCCGAAAGAGGGAGGCTCTAGCGACAAGGAAATAGGCCTCGATGACCAAGATGATCACGAAGATGGCCAGATCCCTGATGACGAGCCTTATCGATCTGATATGCATAGCTTAGACGATCGCGGTTATGACTACGGAGACGAGGACTACGATGACGGCGCGAACTATTCACGGCACCAACGAGGCCGTCGTTTTGATACGCGACGTGATGGCCAGAGATATGTAGACTTGGACAGTACTCATAACTCTATGCGCTATCAACGTAGCCGCCACCGCCATAGTCGCAGTAGATCACCACGTGCTCGTGGACAACCAACCGATACCATTGTAGTCGAGGGTGTTCCAGATACATTTACTTTGAACGACATGCGAACTAGCTTTTACGCTTCTACCGATCTAGTCGATTTTCCCACCGCTCAAATCAGAGTACCGGGAGGTACGTCGAAATATACATGAATCTCTTCCAAATGCTAAACAAGCTAACATGGACTTTTTTGTTTTATGATAGGTTCTCACGCCTTCATTCAGTTCCAGGCTCTAAGTGATTCTATCAACTGGATGGAGAACAACTGGCCACGAATCACTCTCGAATTTCCAGGAAGACCAGAAATACCGGATGAAAAGCTTACTTGCTTTGTTCATTATGCAAAACCCGGCGATCTTGATCGTGCTATAGCTCAGGCCGAAGACACTACTTATAAAGCTCATAGCTATGATGGTTAGTAAATCCAAATTGGTTCTCATATTTGTGCTTCTTACTGACTCGTAACTTTCCAATCTTTAGATAGCCATCGTGCACAGCTGACTGGAGCCACAGACGCTTCAAATACCCCTTCACAAATCCTTGTTTTCTACCCATTGCCACTAACAATCACAGAGGATGCTTTTGCAACGGGCGTGAAACAACTAGAAAAAGAAGAGAAATCAAATATATCTCGACTAGAGGGCATGCCGAAGCTAAAGTCAACAGCACCAGTTGGTGATACTACCGGTCTTGGTGCTAAAAAGGGGTCTATACATCGAGTATCTCTCATCCGTAACACTGCGACTAATGTCTCGCTCGGTTACGGCTTTGCTGAGTTCTGGACGTTGGATGACGCCATGGCTGCCATGGCCAAGTTCCAAAAGTCACGCTCCTTCACAATCGAAGGGGCACCCGTCACAGTCTCAACGATTCATCTCGGAGTCTTCGTTCCGGAGACTAGGCCTATAGTCCCTCATATCGTCAAGCAATCGTTTCATCCGCTGTTCAACCCGGCGATAATGGTTAGATACAGAGATCTTCGTGTCTACCCTAGCTTTCAAGTCTTGACAGAGGAGCCCCCTCAAGGCACCGTCATTGCTAACCATCCCCAGTCTCACTCAGACACTACAGAAGAAGCCAAAAAGAAGAAAAGAAAGGGAGATTCTTTGGCCTCCACTGTCGCCAAGAAGCCAATAGTAATGGCCGGGCAAATGGCTCTATGGCAGAAAAAGCATGCCGAAATCTCAGAGCCTACAGCAGGAGACAATAATGCCAAAAGCTCTGCTAATTCGATTCCAATCGTCTCCCGTAACGGTCCAATCAAAATATCGCTCGGTAGTGCAAGTAAGGCGGTCTCAGCTCCTACTACTTCAACATCTACAACAACTATTGCATCACAATCTTCTGTAGATACGATAGGAGAAAACAAGCCTATATCATTTCTAGATCGTGATAAGCTACAGTGTCTACTATGTATGATGAAATACAAGTCACTCGAAGACTGTGACACTCATGAACGATCTCGAAATCACAAGAACGCCATGCAAGACGATGCTAAGGTAAAAACTGCCACGGCACGCATTGCCGCACGAAATAAGAAGAAGGCCGCTGAAATCGAAGCCATTGCCGCCACTCAGTACCGCGACAGAGCCAAAGAGCGTCGAGAAGCCTTCAACCAGCCGAACGTTCCCACCAAATCAACATCAGCGAGCAAGGACTCTTCCTCTACTTCCAAGCGCAAAGACACCACTGTCGTCGCTGCTACTACTACTGCTCCGTCTAAATCTGTCACAAATAGTGAAGATCCCGCCGCTGTGCCCCCGTCCTCATCTTCTAGTTTCGTTGTTTCTAGTAAAGGTTCTTCACTACTAGCCAAAATGGGCTGGAAGGCCGGTATGGGTCTCGGTGTGAATGGTGAGGGTCGCACGGAAATCATCGAGACTAATTTGTATAAGGAGGGCGTCGGGCTCGGTGCTGAAGGTGGCAATTTGGGCGATGCACATGCTGTGGCTGAAAAGAAGACGGTCAGTAGATATGGCAACTATGTGGAATCTGTCCAGGATAAGGCACGTAAACGATACGAGGAACTTAACACAGGGAAGGATAACGAGAAGGATGTGTAAATATGCATAGATAACTAATTCATGTCCATCCTAACACAAGATCAATTCTTAATAATTTGTAATTCGATTGTAGTATATATACCCTATATATAAATGTGCTTATTCTAAATCTGTGCAGATATAATCACCTCAGTTGTAGACCCTACCCCACTAAGTCGTTAAGCCCTTTGGGTCCTTTATCAACGGTTGATATAACTTCTGAATGAGCGATGGCTTTCGGCGGCCTAGATCCAATATAGTCTGAGCAAAGAGGCCATTAGCCCAAGAGAACCTATGTATTTGAATATGATTAGTGTCATGTCCAGGTTTTACTTTTGGATATCTAAGTATTTAAATAGATAGATATCGATAACGACTCACCAAGGTCTGGTATAGTCACGTGCAGTGTGACTATTGACACTTTCATGAATAAGGCCAATCCCGTTTGTGCTAGTCATCAACTCCAAGATTACACCCATGATTTCCGTGTCGTTATCCGAAGTCATAGCTTGTACGGTATTGCTCATGGGCCAGGTGTGACCAGGCTTGATATGTGGACCACCGACACCATTAATTACCGGGCCCTCACAATACCATGGATTATGCTTACTTAGCACAAAGCGGCGGGTGTTTTGGTAAGTAGCATCGTCACGGTCAAGGTAGCCGAGGAAAGGTGCCGATAGTAGCGATGGGATGTTGGCGTCGTCCATCAGGTTGCGGCCGCCGTAGCCATCAACTTCAAAGGCATATATAGGGCCAGTATCTCCTGGTCCGGGAACAATGGCGTGAGCGGCGATGCCGGCACGGATGCCAGCGGCCATGGCGGTTATATCGTCGGTCAAGCCAGGGCGGGCGCGAGCTATATGGGTTGTGATGTTGGCAGCAGCAGATTCGAGATAGCGGGCAAACATCATGTTTGCGGGCACCAAAAACTCGAATACGGCAGTGTCATCACTGGGGCGGAAGGGCGAGCGTACCATGCCGGTATGGGCAACAGGGTTGCCGGTACCGACATTGTTGAGGGTGCCCGTCATAGTGTTAGTCTGTGAATTGAACTTATAAGGCAGTGGCCGCGGCTTTCCATCCTCGTCGTATGTTGACGCTGTCATGTCGGTTGCCGTAGTTAGGATAGCCTCAACAGCATCTACCCAGTGGAACTTGCCAAAGAAAGCAATGTCACCCGTAGCCTGCAAGTAATCATGGGACAGCTGCAAAAAGGCACCGAACGAGTCCAGCTCGAAGTTGCACGTCGACACAAGCATCGGGTCAAACACGGGCAACACCGTCGAGCCTAAGCCACCGCGGCTAACCTTGATGCCAGACTCCGGCGGCGCCTGGAACGCGTTGCAGAAGGGCTGCTTGGTGATATATCGCGCCTGGAGGTTGATAGCACCGCGGAACAAAGCGGCTAAGTCATCGTCAGGCGAGGTGATCAGATCGCGGTAGACCTGCAGCTGGTTAGCCGAGTCACGAAGCCACATAGCGTTGATATCACCAGTGATGATGAAGGCGAGCTCTTCCTCCGGATCATCGTCGGAGACGCCCATCCACTTGATGCACGTGTCTATGGTGCTGGGGAAGGTGTTCTCAAAGAGGCGGAACAGATCCGCGTCGACGATGATATCGCGCATACGCTCAATCTCGCGCTCAACTAACGGCGATCGGAACGTACGACACTCCGGTGCTGGCCGCTGATAGCCGAGCGCCAACTTGCCGGGCGATCTGGGCTCGTGAGGCGACCGAGCAAACGTCGTGTACTCCGGGCATGATTTGGCAGTAAGCTGCCATCCGGATATGTGATTAGGGTCTGGGACATGCTCGTCTTCTTCGGTCGCCGGTACAGAAGGCATCTTGGGCCGCGAGGCGTAGGGGACCTCCTCCGCTAGAGGCTTCTTCTCGGGCTCCTTGACGGCCGGGGGTACAGCTTCAACGACGCTAGGAGGCGGCACGGCTGATGGTGGCTGGGCTGAAGAAGCTTCCCATGTCTGTGTTAGTGTCAGGAATCCGATGACGACAATCAGTGCGATCACGACAAAACGGAAGCCGACGGGCACGCGCATAAACATAATGAGTGAAACCAATGCCAATGCGTTGCTAGAAGTGGTGATGGTTTGTGAAGGTAGATGAACATAGAAGGTTATGGGTCGTATTCAATAGCCACAATTATATTGAGCTAGGTGGTCGTTGCCCGAATGTGGAAAGAAGCTTAATCTATAATCTAGAACAAGATCGATTGTTTAGATTCGTCGATCCCGCCTTGAGAAATATTATCATAAATATTGCAGAATTTACCTCTTTGCTCTGCGACCGTTATGAACGTATCATTTCATGTTTCGGCATTTTTTCCACCCTTATTATTTAGCTTCTCCAACGTCTCGTAAATGACTTTGAAAATGTCTTGGCATTTCTCGTCTACATTTATATACACATAACTGCAAAAAGATGCCTAAATCGCAGGGGTAGACAATGAACCATGTTGAGCATGGGTCTTTACCATTGTCCTATTTTAGGTAGGGTCTATAAACTAACTTTATATAGAGTCACCTAACTTTTTTATAGTTGAGACAACAAGTTTAATTTTCTTTTCCAATTTTTCATTATTGTTAGGGTTACTCTACACAACAACTATATGTACGTAACCGTCACCTTCATAAATGGATGTATATTCCTTGTGTTATAGCATGATAAGAAAATACAAAGTAGAAAAAGGAAAAATGGAATCTTAAATAAGAAAGCTAGAAAGTTGCTGTTTCAAATAAAAGTAGTTGAGTGTGTTAAGTATAGAAAATACCTTTTCATACAAACTTTACCCTACGCACTAAGTAATGTACCATGATTTAAAGTTTATTCTTATTTTAGGTTTGTGATCCTACTTTTTGCAGGGACTAGACTTTACTTGACTTTAGTACATTGAATGTCTATCTGTATATAAATTACTGAAATTGTACGACACCAGATCAGTTACCGGATAGATAATTATGGCTTTATGCTCAACGCATCTAAAGTCTCTACGCATTCGTTTTACATAATAACGACCTCTAGAAGCAATTTTGATCAAAATTCTCTAGTCATAAACCCTATACTTAAATGATACTAACCCTAATACAATTGCTTTTGTCAAAACAACATATTTTGTTCTTTCCAATCGGCTCTTCACGATCATTCTCACAAAACCATGACAGTATAAAACTATTCTAACTTTTATTAACAACGTGCTTCTTATCAACACAACTGCGTTTGTTATATACACGGCCTCGTATTACTATATTGCTGAATATGAACCTTACCTTATCAGCTGATCATTTTGTTTACTAGTATCACTACTATCTTACAGACTACGCTACCACGCCGACCTCCACTCCGATCAGACAATGTCTACTCTAGCCAGAAATGTAACCACCGTAGTCGATAACAATAGCCCCAAGCCCGCCGGAGTCCTTAAGATACCCAAACAGCCAGGTGTCATAGCTCTCGTGACCAAATATCCCCGAGCCGCCGTCTAGTGCTTCCTCGTCTCGCTAACCATCGTCATGGAAGGCTTCTGCCTGATCGCACAAGGCTCACTCTATGCATTACCGCAATATACCAATGATTTTGGCGTGCCACGTCCCACAAACCTCGTCGCCACTACTCTCAACGATACAAACGAAATTCCCGGCCGGATTCAGGTCATCATGGTCATGGGCCAGACCATAGGCCAGATGTGTGGGTTGGGCGTAGCTGGCTATGCCACAGATAAGCTGGGATTCCGTATCACTGCCCTTATTGGGTTTGCCTGGATTGGCGGCTGGACGTTCGCGCTCTTCTTTGCCCAGAGTATGTTACACATTATTCTAGCTCAGGCGTTTACCGGTTTAAGCTGGGGTGTTTTTCAGACTCTGGGCCCAAGCTATGCAAACGACATTGCCCCGGAGGCATTGCGTCCTTATGCAACTATGTGGACGAATGTATGCTGGATCATTGGCCAAATCATTGGCAGCGCTATGATGCGTGGCATGCTGAATGTCCGCGGAAGCATGGCTTAGAAGGCTGTCTATGCTCTGCAATGGGCATGGCCTATACTCTTAGCGCCTGTAATCGCCATGTGCCCTGAGTCTCCACGCTGGCTAATCAGCAAAGGCCTCGAAGAAGAGGCACGCCGGCAGCAGATCCGTCTAGTTCCACGCAGCGTAGAAAACCCCGATATCGCCATCCAGACACTCAAGCAGCAGATGAGGCAGCAGGTTCATGACGAAATAGAATCGTCTGGCAGCATTGTGCAATGCTTCAAAGGCCGGAACCTCGTGCGCACAGAGCTATCTAGCATGATTTGGACCATCCAAAATATGTGCGGTAGTACTCTGATTGGATGGGCATCCTATTTCATGAAGCAAGCTGGTTTAGGGACCGAACTTGCCTTCACGATGCAACTCGTCATGTATATTCTAGGCATGGCCGGTACCTTCTGTGCATTCGGCCTTCTGCCAGTTATGCCACGCCGGACGTTGTATCTAACAGGCCATATATCTATGGTGACTCTACTGACGTCCATTGGTGTTGTTGGTATCTTCCAGATACAGCTGGCATCTGTTGGTTCTTGGGCCGTTGCAATCCTGCTGATTCTGTATAACTTCATGTACAACGTCAGCGTTGGTCCACTCACGTATTCATACGTGACCCTAGTCCCTTCAGCGCCGCTCAAAACGAAGACCGTCGCGCTGGCGCGACTGGGTTACTGCGCAACTACACTCTTCACATCATCGGTGGCTCCCTTACAGATTGCCAGCGACTCGTGGAACTGGGGTGCAAAGTCAGGCTTGTTCTGGGGCGGATTCGGTGTACTGTGCTTGGTGTATTCGTTCTTTCGCGTGCCGGAGATTGAAGGTCGTACGCAGTTGGAAGTCGACCAGTTATTCGAAAATGATGTGCCTTTCCGGTCCTGGAGTCAATACAAGGTCGCTTCATCTGAGGAACTTGCAGCGGCTACTGCTATCGGATTGATTGAAGATAGTCATCTGAAGGAGAAAAAGGATGAGGACCGAGGCTCGCTTTCTAGTGCCGATACAGCCATCAGAATTAGCTCGTAAACTACCTAGATATGTTCCTGTTAATGATTAATGGGTAAATGATTCATTTGCATGACGGTCGATAATGAATATACGATTAAAACATGGAATTTCCAAGGTCACATTATACATTACACATCGACGTATAAATGAGTGTACATGTATGTGGTAAATCTCATGTTTCACTAAGTCTCTGTTATCCAATTTTTTTTTTCACTTACATATGAAAATTGATAGTTAAATGAATAAAAAGTCTTGGCGTCGACTTTATGTAGTTCTTGGCGAACTTGAGCCTTGGCTGAATTTGACTATTTCACACTCGATGCTGGAAACAGCTGACGTTGATGAAGAGCGTGAAGATAGGCTCTATTCACACACACACAC
>RHDR01000240.1:0-42006 GCA_009806295.1 Davidsoniella neocaledoniae
CCTTTTTCTTTTTACAATTTTTTTTATTATTACTTTTGCATTTTTGTGATTCTTGATCGTTTCTTGTTTTATTTGAATATACATCTACATATATATATATATTTATAGCTTCCTACAAGATTTTATACATTGGAATAATGGTGACACAATGACATTAGGCTTCAAAAAAACGACAAAGAAAGGTTAAGTTGATATGGTTTTGCCAGACAGGAAACGTTACCCAGGTTGGATTGTTAGAAAACATCCATCTATATTTTGATTACTTTATGAACTAGTATGATACATGTACGAAGCTGCATTTTAACCTGTTATATAAAACAAGAAATGGATTCAAATAGTTGAAAGGTCCAGCACATGCGTGGCGCATTTATATAATATTCTTGGCACAACTACTTGATATCAAAGACTTCAATTTGCACCCAAAGAACCGTTAGCCATCATACACATTCCCAAGCCTTACTACATATAGTAAGTATCATTTTCGCCCACATATCATCATCAACCGTGAGATACTATCTTGAGTCTTCATAGAGTTGAGCATTTGGTTTACGATTTACATATCATTAGGTTAACTGTAGTTATAGAGTTACTAGAAGTATAACTGTCTATTTTGAATAAAAACCGGAATAAATGACAACCTGATATGAGTAACCAAGAAACAAAAAGAACTCACATTCCATAAAAAAACCAAGAAATTAAAGAAAAAAAGGGGGAGGGGGAAATATAGTCTACTTTATTACAGAATCTGCTGCATCTCATCTCTACCCAAACCTACTACCGGTTCTGGAATTTCTGCCGCAACATCGACGACGGGCAGGACGACCACACGTTCCAAAGCGGCCTCCTTGGCTAATCTAAGATCCGTCTGCGTCAACCGCAGATCGGTAGCGTAGGGCTCGAACTCGGCTAGGATAGCACGTAGGCCGAATTTGAGTTCGTCGAGAACAGAATCGACCTCTGGCGTTTCGCGCGATCCCTTGATATCCGTCCAATGTAGTGGGAGGGATTCTTTAAAACTCTCAATGTTCAGAATAGTTCCGGTGAAGGCACGTACTAGGTTGCCAATATCAAGATATACCTTGCCGAGTTTGTCTTCGGTCAAGCTAGATACGGCCAAGTTGCTGAGGGCAGTCGCGGCGTTGATGTACAGACTGATTTCTGCAAAGGGTGTGCCTAAGACAATGGTGGTGAAACGTCTGTTGAATTCTTCACGGAAGAAGGGGCCGATGTACTCGTTCTCGATAACCTTCAATGCCATTTGCTTAAACCATGAAGCTACATGCTCAGGTGCCATAGCTTCTTGTTGTTCCTTGGTGATGAGACGGTCACGAGCTTGTTTGAGTGTTTTGCGGGCGATGGGGCTCAATCCAACTGATGTCTGCGATCCGGAGGTAATGGCATGACCAATGGCCTTTTCTAGCTCGCCCTTGATAGTGACTTCCTTAGACTGAGGCTGGAAAATGGAATCTTCCTTGACAGGAGCAAATGAACGGCGCTTGGGTTCAACAGCCGGGGCTGGAGGTGCTGTAGGAGCATCAGAAGGTGGCGCAACATAAGCCTCGATTTTGTTGCTAATTCCATTCAGGGCCGTGACGCAGATAAGGCAGATTTGAGACCACACTGGTCCCTCTTTACGTTCAATATCCTCGAATATAGCCTTGCGTCTATCCGGAAATGAACGAGCAATATGAGCAAGTTCCCACATGGCAAACGACTACACAGAGAATACTTGGTTAGTATGACTAGATGATAAGAGATACATAGCTTGACGTCTTGAGAAAAGAGGGGAGTCTTACGCGAGCGGATAGCTTCTTGCTCTTCAGCCCATTAAGCAGACTGCCATTGGGGTCCTTGGACTCAGAAGTCAGAGGGTTGCCATTCTTGAGAGGCTCCTTCACGATCATGCTTGAGAAAGCGGCGTTGCTAAGCTGCCACATGAACAAGAGTAGGAAGCCACTGTATGAGCACTGGATGATAGTAGTGAGAGTTAGCGGCCACGAGGGTGGCAGCATATTGGTTCTCGGCATGTTGTAGAAAGGACGAGTAAATGAAAGCGTCCAGCTCCAGATGAATGATCGTAGGAAGATATGGTAGATGATGGTGTTGACCAAGACCATGATGATACTGGCACTCAAAGACTGGATTAGAATGGAAGGAATACTGAAGGCGATCTGCTGTGCTATAGCATCACCGTTGTTAGCCTTCTTCTTGTCCGCCTTTTCGGAGCCCAAAATCATGCGGTCTTCATCCCGCCATAGATGCCACAGTGACTGGCCCACGGCCAGCAGGGCAAGATATGAGCCAAGGAAAAGTGGCTTCTCATTGAGACGGGTGCGATCGGCGCCGATGTGTAGGATGAGATTCATTTGTGACGAAGAGGAGCGGGTGCTAATGAAAACGGGCCAGAAGCAGGCAGTTGAGAGCAAGTATGTAAAGAACACCTCGGCGGTTTGAAATTTCAGGGCGTTCTGCAAGAGGCAGTTGAAGCTCGAGGTCGAGGTACGGAGGCCGACGTGGTACTGGCTAATACGCAGGAAGAGCACCCAGATGCCGGAGAGAAGGAGGAAGCCAGTCCGTACACCAGTTGGGCCGATAGGAAACCATGACCAGAGGTCTAAAGAGAAGATGTATGGGTTAGTATATATCGATGGAACAAATGGTCAGATTTGTGGTCGATGGGTGCTAACATGAAGTCCAGGGCGCTAGTATCACAGCCTCTATGTACGATATGGCAAGCAGAACGCCGGTTGTGATGATGAAACGACGATGCAGCGCCGCCTGCAAGAAGTCCTTGTAGGGAGGGATGCGAACAGATCGTCGAGCCATCGTGATGATGTTGGACTGTTGGTAAGATTTGGGCCCCTTCCGTTCTCGTGCTCAAGGGACAGCTTTCACGCACGATATCAAAAAAATAAAATAAAAAATAAAACTTCATAGAAAAAATAAGAAGAAGCCAAAATATTATTCAAGGCTCACTCTTTCTCCTTCCTACTAAGGCCGCTAAAAAAATTGGCACCAAAACTTATTGTTGCTACAGCTTCCTGTTCCTAAAGTAAATAAATTTAGCTCCCGACGCGAAAAGCGCCAAAAAAGCATGGCAACCGATAAGCTGGACTGGACCTTGGCTGTCACGTGCCGATAGCAGGCTGTCTTGGTAGAGCCATAAGTATGTGAGCAGCCAGCACATATTTATAAGCTGTCACATGACTGATACTTTTGAACAAGGCTATGTTTCAGTAGAATCTAACAATTACACTACAAGCTACACTACTTGTGGGGCGCAGATATGTGGATACTTTTATGATATAGGCACAAGGGGTCCTTAATGGAACGATCTTGAACAATGCTCGCCATTTTTTGCGCAGGCTTCACTTCATCTACTATTCCAACCTACGTCACTACACTTTTGCTTCTTGTTTTTGCTTCCCGTCACAGCTGGGATCTGGTTTATCTTGGCTGCATCTTTGCATATTTTTCTTTCGGTCTCCTCTCTTGCGCTTCTACAGGGCCAAGTCACATGCGATCTGCGGCCTTTTTGCTTCGCGAACCAACGATACGATAAAACTACGTTTTTGTTGCGCCGACCGAATCTCAATCCTACATCGCTGATAAGAAAGGGCGAGCCTCGCTACTCCATTTTTGACGCATTCTCTCTTCTTCTCCCAACTATCGCCGCTTCCGCTATCCCACCATGTCCTTCGATCAGCTCTCGAGTCTCGAGGCGCAAACCAGTGGCTCTGCCGCCTACAGCGACGACCCGGCTTTCAAGCAACTGCTTACCGAGCTGCGCAGTAGCCTTTTTGCTTTCCAGCGCACATGCTCGCAGTTGCGCACCGATGTCAACCTCCTCGGCACTCGGCGCGATACTGCCCGCGTAAGAGAGCGGGTGCACAAGCTTCTCGAGACGTCGCGCACTCAGTGCAAAGACCTCGGCGATGGGGTGAAGAAACTCCAGAACTTTGATGATCTCTCCGTAAGTTGAAACCCCTCTCTTGTATTAATTTTGTAATTTGGGGTTGCTACCTTCGATCACGTTACAGTGGTGGGGAAAGCACAACAATCATAGGCGTTTGAAATTCTCGCTAACCTAGTAACCACTCCTTGCACAGAAACAACAAAAATACGAACAAAACAAGGTCTCGACGCAGTTTCAGGACACACTGCGCGACTTCCAGAGCCTTCAGCGTCTAGCTCTTGAAAAAGAAAAGGCTTCGGTCAATGCGGCCCGCGCTGCCGTTGAGGCCGAAGATGGTGCAGCAACCGGCTCTCCCGGCTCTCAATCGCAGCAACAGCTACTCCAACAACAGGAGCTCGTCAATCTTGCGCCACAAGAGGAGGTTGACTTCCAAGAGCAACTCATTATCGAACGCGAGGAAGAGATCCAGAATATTGAACGTGGCGTCAGCGACATCAACGTGCTATTCCGCCAGGTCAATCAGATCGTCGCTGAACAGGGCGAGTCTTTGACGACCATTGCAGACAATGTCGAGCGGGTTCGCGATGATACTCGTGGTGCTATGACCGAGACGGCACAGGCTGCGAGATATCAAAAAGCGGCCCGTAACAAGAGCTGTCTCCTACTGCTGATCCTGTCGGTAATCCTGACGATCGTGCTGCTGGCCATTTTCTTGGACTAAACACTAGTTTTTTTTGTCTTCTACTTTTGCAAATCTTGTTTCTCATTGTTGCTATATTCTGTTTTCTTTCTAGGGTTTCTGGCGTTATGTGGACTGGCCTATCCATCATTTTGACGTTCTTGTTTCTTGCTTTGCTTTTTATCTTTCTTAGCACCATCACAATGTCCTTAGTCACAGGCACGCCACTGTTTATAGAACAAACGGGCCGTGGTTATTCTTTCCTTTATTATCGATACTTTTTATATGTTTATGCATTGATATGAAAATACAAAGTTCCGCTCCCATTGTAGAACCCATCCATTTCAATATTTACACGTACTTATTTCAAAGTGATTTTGCTGTCCCCTTTTATATACCAATTCATTGGCTTTCCCTTTGCTGGTGGCTTGTATCTTTTTGCCTTTGCAACCTTATCTGATAGTGCCTCGTAACTCAAATTGGTAAAGGGCTCCTTCTTTTGTATACTCCGTATCCCTCTAAACGATAGCAAGCTAGACACAACAAATAACGAAGAGCCTGCTGTTAACGCGTCTAAGCCAGTTAACCACAGCGGGGTAGCTAGTAATGATACCCGAATCAACCGGAGACGCAACAGTGATAGCCCACTAGGTTCATGAGGGTCTGGTTTGCCTAAGACATCTTTCCAGGCCGCTGTAGAGCGAGGGAGCCATGAAAGTGTGATGAGTGCCATAGATGCTATAGGTAGAATATAGTAGGGGTCATGGACAGATAGATCCTGGAACCACAAGCAGCCTTCGGTCGTAACAGCCGGGTCGATCTCACCCATTTTCTCACCCCAGATACTCAGGCCGCCAGTGAGTCGTCTGAAGAGAGAGACCGAGTACAGCCACGAAAAGAACGACAAACCCTGTATGATTCCTGTTGAAGTTCTCTTGGAGATATTTATATCTTTTTCTGTCCAGCCAATTTTTCTGTAAAGAGTTTTAGCCAAGCGTGGTGCCAAGACTAGACGAGTGTTGCCATATGCACGCTTTCCCGCAGCCTCGATATACTGGGCTAGGAAATGAGCATGCATCAACGGTAATATATTCTTCCGTTGCTTCCATATGAGGGGCATACGGAAGATGCAAGTGTGGGCAAGCCCTGAAGCCGAGATGAGTAGATACCACGGCATACCGGTGGCGTGGTGGATGTTGTTGACAACCTCTTGCACAGGCAGGAATATTGGGTCGAAGAAGAAGCTCCGCGCACCAGATACGCGCAGACTAGTAGCCGGAAACGACGATAGGGCGGACGATGTGCTTCTGAGGAAAGGCGAGGGTGCTCGTGTGGCACTAGATAGCGCATGTGAGCGGAAGCCCACGGGCAAGCGTTGAGCCCGCAGAGCGTTCATAGTGAGACAAAGAGAGGGCTAGTACGATGATAGGGTTTGGCTTTGATATATTTCATGAGCTGAGAGTTAAAGCTGTGTTTATAATGAGGCCGAATTGCTCTTTATTTTTCTGTAAGCCGGCTGCAAAACTTGACATAAGCTGCCGTCGAATAAAATCACAGTAGTTGTACTCTAGATGCTTGTACCTTCCGGGGGTGTAATGGACTTCGCTGCTGCTGAGTCAGCCATGATAATTTGTGGGGTAGGCGTAGTAACTACCTTACCTTACTTTACCTTCCTTTCTCTCTATATGGTGGCCACGCTTCTTTCAATTTAAGCGGCAACGTCGTTTCTAATCAATCCAATCCCGACCATCAATTCAAGCACATTGTCCTTTTTAGTCTTTGGAAGCGCAACGACTCGTGACAATCCCGATTGTGATCAAAAACTCTTTTTTTTTTTTGCTTTTTTGTCGGATGTTCTTTTCTTTCAATCACATTCTTTAGTGCTGATTTGCCGGCTTCCAAATCAGCTGGATTAAACAGACACTCTGTACGGATATCCTCGACCGGCCCTGGAGGTCACCTTGGCTTCTTCTTTGTCTAGCCTTTTCTTCTACATTTTTTACCCGAAGCTGTCTGAGAAGTAGCCTGTTTCGAGACTTCACGATCCCGAGCCCTGAATTAGCCTTTTTCTACTGGCAATCTTACCAAGCGCCACATCTACCTCCGTTTATATACAACCCGTCCATATACACCATTCCTATCATCGTTACTACATCTTAGCATGGATACTCTTAAACCGGAGCTCTGCTCCACGTCACCCGACGCCGCCTGCCACTCGGCATCGTCTGCGTCGTGGGTGAGCTGGAACAGCCTGCTGTATGTCGGCCTCGCCTTGGTCGCTATCGGCGCTTATAACATGTTCCTGGTGCTTGTGGTGCTCCGTGGCACTGGTGCTCTGCTCGGCTGGTACCTGCGTACTAAGACGGCTGGTCGCCGTGCTAGCATCCTCAGCCCCGTTGAAGAACTGGATCCGAGTTCCAGCGATGACGGGTGGGAAAACGTCGTGATTCCCGGCACTGATAAGACGGCAGACGAGATTGCAATCACCTGGGGTGAAGGCAAGATTATCGGCTTCTTCCATCCATTCTGGTAAGTTCGTCGCGAAAAGCGCACCTGTCCTTTATAGTTCTAATACTAACTTTTGGGGCTTAGCAATGCTGGAGGCGGTGGTGAGAGAGTCCTGTGGGCCGCGATTCGCGCGACACAGTTGCGCTGGCCTAAAGCACGCATCGTTGTCTACACTGGTGATTTAAATGCCACCAAAGAACAGTTGTTGTATAGAGTTAAGGTATGTTTTCTATCTTCGCTTAATACTTGATATAAATCTAACCTCAAGTTTCCAGCACCAATTCAACATCCAACTTCATGCGCCGACGATCACATTCCTCTACCTCTCGACTCGCCATTGGGTTCTTCCGTCAACCTGGCCCCGCGCAACACTTCTAGGCCAGTCGCTTGGCTCACTTGTGCTAGCTTGGGATGCGTTCCAACTGGTCGTTCCTGATATCTTCATCGACACCATGGGCTATGCCTTTGCGCTCGGCTTGTCGAAATTCCTATTCAGTAACGTTCCTACAGGCGCCTATGTCCACTACCCTACCATTTCGACCGATATGCTATCGTCTTTGGACCCGTCATCGCCCACTGGAAGCCTTGGTGTCAATGCTGGCCAGGGTGTTGGCTGGAGAGGAACTGCTAAAAAGCTATACTGGCAGGCCTTTGCCAAGCTCTATTCTCGTGCTGGCTCTAGTGTCGACGTTGTTATGACCAACTCGTCTTGGACACAGGATCATATCAACAAACTATGGACGCCTTACCGCACAAGTGGCGGCAAAAAAGCAGTGGCGCCTATAACTGTTGTTTACCCGCCCTGCGCCGTTGAGGAAATGGCAAGCAAGATTGACGTTTCCATCGAATCTGAAGCCAAGCGAGAAAAGGTTATTCTGTGCATCGCGCAATTTCGTCCCGAGAAGAACCACCGCCTGCTTATCCAGTCATTTGCCAAGTTTGCTGCTACCCAAACGCCAGCATCCAAAGATACCCGACTGGTTCTTATCGGAAGTGTGCGGGACGACGCAGACTCTAAGCTAGTCTATGAATTACGTCTTCTTGTCAACGAGCTTGGCGTCAAGGACCGTGTGGACTTTGTTCTCGATGCGCCATGGCCTGATGTCCTCATGTGGCTCAGCAAAGCCTTTGTTGGTGTCAACGGAATGTGGAACGAGCACTTCGGAATCGGTGTCGTCGAGTACGAAGCGGCTGGTCTGATCTCTGTCGTCCATAACAGCGGTGGTCCTAAGCTAGACATCGTCACGGAGATCGAGGGACTACCTACAGGCTTCCATGCGACAACCGCCGAGGAGTTTGCTGAAGGTTATGAGAAGGCGCTTTCATTAGACGATCCATTGGCTATGAGATTGCGTGCTCGCAAGAGCGCCACCAGATTCACAGAGCAGGTCTTTGCAACACGCTGGCTTGAAGAGACGGAGCGTTTGGTTGCACTTTGTCGCTAAAATCGGGAAACTTGACAACCCGAACAACTTAACTTTTGCGCCTGTTTAATGTTTTTTGTCTATATCATTGTGCATTGTTCCACTGCTTTTTTTTTCCTTTCTTCGTTTATATCTCCTTTGCCTTTTGTAGATTATTTTTATATTTGTCTCTATGCTTCTATACTTCATCTTGTTATTTGCGTAATCTGTCTATAGATTAAAGAATACTAGTCATGTAATTCTGTTTTCTTTACAGCCAATTCTAACTACATGTGCTTCGAATATCTAAACTGAAACGCCTCCGCTATTCTTCTGTCTCGGTTCCGACGCCGGCTCAAACACGCCATCTTCGCCCAATCTGATCCCCTGTACGGCACTCAACCCTTCTCTAACACGAGTGATAACATGTCCGCGTTCCAACATAGCATCGATTGTCCCATTATCGAACTTATATTCGAAAGTGACCGTATTAGGGACCAACTGATCGTGTTGGCGAGGACGAGCCAAAGCTTCGTGCATGCTCATGCCGTGTTCTAGCACGTGCCAGATAACTTGTGTGGTAGAGGAGATGATGCGGGAGCCTCCGGCGGCGCCGACGGTGAGATATAGAGAGCCGTCGAGTCGGTCGATGATTACGGGCGTGATTGAGGATAGCGGGCGTTTACCGGGACGGATGAAGTTGGAGGGAGACGGGGCGAAGCCAAACTCGTTGGGAACGCCGGGGATAGAAAAGTCGTTCATCTCATCGTTTCTATACAATGGTGAGTTTCAGTTAGAGGGCACTTTGCTCGTAAGATGTAGTTCATTCTGTAGTCAAGATCATATATAAGCCTTACAAGATAATTCCCGTCTTGGGATCGATGAGTTGCGCGCCAAAGAGTAGGTTGATCGTCGTCGTCAATGTCGTTGCCATGCCAGACTTGTCGGCCGTGACGATATGTGATGTACCCTGGCCCTCACTGGTGAATTCGCCAGTCGGGTTATACCTCTCTACAGGCTGTGTGCGGTCATCGTAGATGCGGTTGCGGATTGACCGGGCAGTACGAGTCTCAAGAAGCTCCTTTTCGAGACTGGGAACACTGTCCACATACATTGGGTCACCAAAGGACATTCGTGCGCCATAAGCAAAGCGCATGGCCTAGGTACAAGCGAAAGGTGTGTGTGTTAGTAAATGGATCGGACTGTCTTTGTCTATATAGAGATGGGTAACTTACCTCATCGAATCGGTGGACGCTAACGTTAGTGTTGGCCCAGTCGGCCACGTCGTATTGTTCCATGACTTTTAGGTTGGCTAAGCAGATAGCACCGCTAGCCGGGGCACCAACGGTGTTGAGGGTGTGATTGCGATATTGGATGCTGAGAGGCTCACGGATCTCGACTTTGTAATTTTGAAGATCGTCCAGTGTCAATATGCCATCAGACTTCTGGATCGTCTCAACCATGGATTCGGCAATAGGGCCGGTATAAAACGCATCTGGTCCCTCTAGAGCAATTTTCTCTAGGGTGCTTTATAGATCTTTTGGTTAGTGGATATCAACATGGGAAGTATGAACATGACTTTACTTACTCGGCATAGCGTTTTCTCGTTATCGTGTCGCCGCGCGTCAGCAGCGTTCCGTTGGGCGCAAAGTCCAGAGCCCAGTCTGGATGCTCGACGAGGAAATTATACGGCGCTAAAGCTATGGTTGCTTCCATATATCGCACCAATCCGAGCTCACTTCATAAGCTGTGTCAGTAGTTGTAAGCCAACTTATACGATTCAAGCACATCTCATACCTCTGAATCCATGACGTGCGATATTAGCAGCCGGCATTACGAGATCCTTCCATGGCAACATCTGGAGTATTGTTAGCGCAGTACTGGTATTTCATCATTAGCAAGGGGTTAGTTACATACTCCATACTTCTCGTGTGCATATTGTAAGCCGCGGATCTCACCGGGGACAGCTACAGAAAGCCCACCGTAGACACTGTGCTTAAGGTTATGCTTATACATATCCTCAAATGCTGCTGCCGGCGCGGTTTCTCGGAAATCAATGGCTTCATACTTTCCCTTTGCATCGCGGACTAGCAAGAAGCCCCCGCCACCGATTCCGGAGTGATACATGCCTATCACGCCGACGCATAGTGTAGTTCCAATCAGACTATCGACGGCATTGCCCTAGTAAGTTGTTGGTGAGTCAGTCATAAGAGCATATAGGGGACCTCGAGCTTGCTAGTTACTTACGCCGCGAGCTAGAATTGATCGGCCGATCTCACTGCATTCGATGCTCTCGCTTGCAACGGCGCCAATCTTGCCGTGTGTCTTACCATCGAGCATGAACTCTGTTGGAAAGGCGTGGATGCATGGCGCAGTGAGCAGTAGGACGGCAGCCGTCCTTATAGATATTACTACAGCAATTACTCGTTAGAAAATATGTGCCGTGGGATCGTGAGTTTCAGAATGGGCTCACTCATGGTAAGATATATATTGCTATTTGTTGATAAGCACTCGTGTCAGTGAGATAAGACGATGCTAATAGTGATAGTGAAGTTGATAGCATGAAACTAGATATAAACAGGAATAGTGTATGCGCCACAACTCTAGAAATAATAGATTTTCAATGGCGGCAAGAAATAGTGAAGACTAAAAGGACACTAATACTATCTTCAAATCGTAATAATAACTCTTTATTTTCATTCTCTTATAGTTCCGCCACATCTACGCCTACTATCTAAGCGTCATGATCCCTAAGGGTTGCTAGAGATAAGAACTGCCGAGGATTATCCAACACACAGCATGATTGGTTGGCAACAACAAAACATACAATAATTGATCGGAGAATACTATGTAAGCATGATATGGGAACATATATCTTTAGTATTGCAACATCTGTATAGAGTCTATCTTTTATTATGTATAACATTCTACATTTGTAATCTTGGATAAAACTAAGCTGATATGTAGAACACTATGCAGCTAATTTATGCACATTCAATAGGGTTACGGAAATGAAGGGTTAAGAAGCACGTACATGATATTATTTTTGGCTAAATCGATTCTCATTGCTAGTGATGAGAGATACATAAGAATAATTAAATGACGGATCATATTTTATCTGCGACTATAAGTATTGCTACTGTCTATCGTCATTGAGTTTGGCTATGTGGCTATAGTTGTGAGATGTAGAGCCATCATAGCCGGATAACCTGAAAACATACAACTATATTTGAATAGTGTCATGTCCGGATTATGGCTAGTCCGGAAGCCAAGGCCGACTAACATTAATAACTAACCAAGTGGATCGTGTACTAATTTGTATGTTCATTGATCATGAGAGGCTTTTTGTAGAGCCGCATGGCCTTGGAGTCCTTTTGGTGCCCTGATCCTGACACATGGAGCAACCGTGGTATGGTATGCAGGCTCGTAAGTTTTCAACGATCCTAAGAACAATTAGAGACGTTTCTAACTGACAGGTTCGTCTGTATGAAAAACGGTAAAAAAAAACCGAGTATCTTGCATGTTACTCACTTGTCAAGCGTCAAAATGGTCGGCTATCGCCTGCCGATAGCCGTGAGAGTTAGTTGTAAAGGCAAAATAGCATTTGCCTTTGTCAATAAGTCCGACGACGGATGTCGCTAGCCGATCGGGCGATAACCGACAACCGAGTCGCAGTGTGAAAGCGTGGAACTGTCGGGAGCGCTTGATAATATCAAAGTGGTAGTGGTGGTAGCTACTATACATGTAGTCCAGAAAACAAAGTATACATCCTACTCTATATTCTCTGTATATGGATAAACAGCTCACAGCATGATCGAACCAAAGGAAGAAGATGCAAAAAAGCTGGTCAAATGTCTGTATCACGACATCCAACCAAACATACATCATGGGAAGCCAGCAAACATTCAATCGTTGCCGAAAGGCTAATGGATATATGCAAGAAAGGTTACGCCACTAGCTAGGTATGTGACAAAATCATCACAAGGTTTGGTTGGGGCTAATATTACTATTGCAATTGAGGCGAAATCAGATGCCATTCGAACATTCAGCATTATGTTGGGACCTATTATAGAAGTCGCTATACACCAATTTTTGCCGATATCCAGGTTTTGAATATTACCGTTCCAGTCAAAGCTGAGGAGGCAGTTGCTGTATAAAGTAAGGGTGTCGCTAATTATTTTCGTTTTTTAGAAACACTTCTTCTTATTTTTCTCCCTGTATTCTTGTTAATTTTTCTGTTGCAGCAACACTCGTCATTTATTCTCTTAATTTTCTTGTTCATCATATTTTTTTTTCGTCATCTTCTTTATCAGACCAAGTTGATCTATTCCTTATTTATCATTCATTACAGTCGCTTTTGCTTACCGTCGCTCCCTAAATCCCTGTCTCTACCCTTCTGTAGACAGCGACTATACAGGCTTTTACAGAGAGTTCCTCGGCTAGAATTGGTAGCCAATAGTCGCGGATTAGCTCTTAAACTTCGTACTTAGCTAATCCATCCATACTTGAGGGTACTTTGCGATCGCAATTCACTTTGATCTCATCCTCTTACAGATTTATCTACGCTGTCCAAATATCACATAAACGCAATCCCTGGATTAAACAGGTGCCGTCTTCCTGATGCCGTCTCGTATAATGTCCGGAACGGTTGTTCTGCCCGATGTAGTACGTCACACACTGCAGCTTGTGCTGGCGAAACGACCTCAGCGGGCGGCGGACCTTTTGTCGCTTGATTCGTAAGTTGATCTCCCCGCCACTATGAATATGAGTTTTTTTGAATATGCACTTTGGGGCCTTCATGACATAGCGGGTATGCTAACACCTGGCTACGATCTACTTAACCAGCTTCCGCAATATCGTATTCTTTTTCTTCATCCTGCGCTGGACCCGCGTCGCTTTCTACAAGTTGAAGGGCCGCGGCCCCATCGGAACTACCGTTGAAATCTATAACGAACTGCGCCGCATATTTTATGGATACCTTCTCCGGGCCCCTGGTGTACGCTCCCAAGTACAAAAGGATGTCGGCGATGCGCTGTCCAAGCTGGAAAAGAAGCTGGTTCCTACTGGCATGACCCGTAATACTGTTCTGCCCCGTAAGGGTCTCAAGGAAGATGCCTTGCTCAAGGAGCTCGAGAAGCTCGCCAACATGGATCACACGCGTTGGGAGGATGGCTATGTGTCCGGTGCCGTATACCACGGTGAAGACGATTTGATTCGTCTACAAACCCAGGCCTACGGCAAGTTCACCGTAGCGAACCCTATCCATCCCGACGTGTTCCCTGGTGTACGTAAGATGGAGGCTGAAGTTGTCGCTATGGTATTGTCTTTGTTCAACGCACCCGAAGGAGCGGCTGGCGTCACTTCGGCTGGAGGTACGGATAGTATCTTGATGGCCTGTCTAGCGGCCCGCCAGCGCGGCTATGTTGAGCGTGGTATCACCGAGCCCGAGATGATTCTTCCCGAGACGGCACACGTAGCTTTCCGCAAAGCCTGTGACTACTTCAAAATCAAGATGCACTTGGTAGACTGCCCCGCACCCAGCTATCAAGTCAACATTAAGGCAGTACAGCGTTTGATTAACCGTAACACGGTACTACTTGTCGGATCAGCGCCCAACTTCCCCCATGGTCTGATCGATGATATCTCTGGCCTTTCACGCTTGGCTGTCCAGAACGATCTATGCCTACATGTAGACTGCTGCCTGGGCTCTTTCCTGGTGCCGTTCCTGGAACAAGCCGGTTTCCGTGCTCCGCTATTCGACTTCCGCCTGCCTGGCGTAACATCGATTAGCTGCGATACACACAAGTACGGTTTTGCGCCCAAGGGTAACTCAACGGTCTTGTACCGCACAGCAAAACTGCGTCTATATCAGTACTACGTTTCTCCAGACTGGAGTGGTGGTGTATATGCCTCACCTGGCCTGGCTGGTAGCCGCCCTGGCGCACTTATTGCAGGCTGCTGGACAAGCATGATGAATGTCGGCCAAGACGGCTACATTGCCGCATGCAAGAAAATTGTTGGCACGGCCCGCAGCATCCAGACTGAGATCGAGACTCGGCTGGAGCTCAACGATGAGCTTGTCATCATGGGTGATCCCATGGTTTCTGTGGTAGCTTTCAGCGCGAAATCACTCAACACATATGACATTGCTGATGCCATGTCGAACAAGGGCTGGCATTTGAACGCATTGCAAAACCCGCCTGCTATACATGTGGCAGTGACCATGCCGATTGTCAAGGTATGGGAGAAGCTCGTACAGGACCTGCAAGACGTGGTTGTAGCCGAGCGCGAGAAGGAAAAGGCGCTAGTTAAACAGGGCAAGGGCGGCCGTAAGCCGACGGGTGATACCGCAGTACTTTACGGCGTTGCGGGTTCATTGCCGAACAAGAGCGTTGTGGTAGAGTTGGCATCGGGATTCTTGGATCTTTTGTATAAGACTTGAAGACCAAGAAATGATGATTTACACTCTACGATGAGGTTTTGTTTAATTTAACATCCAATCTCAAGGATGTCTAATGTTTGTTTTTATGTATGACGGAGTTTTCATTCTACTTGTATTCCATATCTGCTAATCATATCTAGTCATGATGAGGCACCTGTTTTTATTGTTTCTTTTTTTATCTAACAGAATCATATCACCAAATATTACTAATTTATGACGGCCTGATGGCTACTACAACTCGTTTGCAAAAGTGCACTTTTCTTCATCATATGAGATGCCGAGATTATGACGCATCTTATACCTATGGAGGCATTCGATTGGCACATCAAAGTGCAACAATTTATCGCCCGCGCGGCTGATCTTATTATCTGACCGGACACGGGGGATCTCGGATTAAAGCGGAACATGGAAACCAAAAGAACGGTAGAGACCGAGACCCTTTGCTTCATAGTCATCTGGAGGGTATACAATGCCATATCATGAAATGTACGAATTATGGGCTGCAAAATAGAGGAAATGGTAGGCTAGAGGGCCTCATCGATCAACTCGGGCAATTTATGCGTGTGACCATCACATTGGATCCTCAATCAATGCACAGATATGGAGATATCCAACCAAGATACTGTGTTTTGCCTTGCTTTGCGTTGGTGTGGGATTGAATGTTTTGAATACCACACCATGAGCCGGACTAGACTATAATGTGTGGTATACTTAGTTCAAACGGCAGTATTGGCATCTCTCCTCAAGCCGATAAGAAGGAAGAGTGCCTGCATACCTTTCAAAGTGTATCAACAGCAAAGTACAATGACAAATTAGCTAACTACATACGTAATGGACTAATTTAGGGAGGTGACTTTGTAGTACATGTAGTGGTGGAACTTTGTAATTGACGACTTGTCCTTGCTCAAATGTACAACTCTGTGAGAATGAAAGTGTTCCTCGGGATTTTAAATGTCAAACCAAGCAATATCATTGAGAACACAACGCCTTTAAAGTTCACTGATATCGTGTGTTATTATATATATTATAGCATGGCCAAATGTGTACTCTAGAGAAATGTATGTGAAGCAAGATACATATTGCTATATGTAGTGATTAGTCATAACTCACTAAAACAGGGTTGATAACCGAGACGAAGATTGAGCCAATATAGTCGTGAAGACTAGATTATATTTTTTTTACTTCTCCAACATTCCGTGAGTAATCTATTTACAGTAAACAGAAAAATAAGGCGACTTCTAGACCACACTAAAAGTAAGATGGAGTGATTTTTTCGGCGTATAAACCTCAAGCCTCATAAAACGCGGTCCAGATGAAGGAAGGAGACGGCATCGAGGTGTAAACTTGATATGCCCAGTTTGTATTGCATCACCAGACTCAGCTGTTGCCTATATAGCGGTTTGATAGGCGTATGACGTAAGCATACACCTACACATATATAACCGATACAGTACACAAATATACAGTGCATGGCATATACTGTCCGTGTTAATTGTCTTGTATCCGGATATCTAGATAGTCTCACCGGCTTACCTAACCAAAAGAAAGAAGGATGAAAAGGAAACCGGAGCCAACAATACAAGCCTGAAAAAGCCCACGAAGGTGCTGTGAGCCAACCACAAATACCCAAAAATAGAGGTCAAGATTGGTGCTACATACCTGACTTTCTATTCGTTGGTTCGTGATGTATTATTTATACTACGGAAACTAAGCATTCGTGTTCATGGCTGTCTTGTCGTTTTCTCTGCTTATGTTTCAACAGCTATAGCGAGGCAAAAGCGATCATGAGGTTGAAGTACTTCTTACATTGTACAATGAAATAGCGGAAAAAAAGTAGGGCTTAGCTTCTTATTATCCCCTTGTGACATATCGGATTTCAAGCAATACATAAAAACTATACACTGTAGAATGATTTTAGAAGCAAGTGGTTCTTGATGGTCATCATTTACCGCTACCAGAGAAGGATGTTGGAATCTTTATTTTATTTGCCTATAACTCGGCATCAAACATCTGGAAAACGCTTGCTCTCTATTCATGCGATTCTCTTTTCTTACTGGTAAACTTAAAAGCGGACTTAGCATTGTAGAATACTTCATCAGTTTAAGACATCACCAAGAAGTCTAATCAAGCTGAAAATCTGCCTTCGGTAACTTCAGTCTACTATAAAGTTCTCGGCCGCTATCAAGTATATTTGTTTATGTTACTGAGTACAAGTGTCCTGCTTATTAGCATATATCCTATCTACAGCATAATTAGCCTATAAATCACCCTATCAAAGATGCCGATATTTGCTCTATCATAGCCACCACTAGTAAGCTATCACATGCCTGAATACAATACCTAAACAAGTGTCGTTTCCAAACCTCTGAAATGCGTGTATGAGACACAGTTTGTATTCTTATAAGACTATCGAAATGTTTCGGGTAATGAAAAAAAACTGCATAAGCGTCGATCTGGTCTCTTCGCCCTGTTTCCTCTACGGCTTTGGATAAAACATACGCCCTCTTATTGTTAGGTAAGATATGTATCTATTGGCAGACAGATTATAGTGATCTAATGCGGTTATAGCTGCATAGACTATAGAAATGGCATATCTAGGACTTTACACCTATTAAACTTGGCGGGATCTATGAGAGTAAGCGTCCGCTGATAGAAATAGAACAAAGGCAAATCCAAGCCGCGTACAGTCTTATAAGCCGCCCTGAGTTCCGAACGCTCTGATTTGATACTTCTTTTGGTCGAACTTTAGATATAGCTTGGACTATGTTCACTGTCAAATATATAAGTAACAGTGTTCCCCGTCCCGATTCATTCTTTTAATATCTTAGGCCATCAGCCAACTTTACAATATAATATTCTCGAAGTTCACCTAAATAACAACTTCTTTCTTGTATCATCAAGCACAGTCTATTTTAAGCACTTGAACAAATCAAATCACAACATGGCTGCGAACTCTGGGGATAGCCCTAGCAGCTCGCCTACTCGGGCCGCTAGTTATCAGGCACACTGTCAATCTGACTCTGACTCTGACTCCGAATATACTCCTAACTCTGAACGTGATGGCTACTACATAACATCACAGAAGGAGCCGCGGCCTGCTTTCACCCAAGACCCTTCTCGTAAAGCTCCTTCTGATCATGGCCAAGTGCCATACCGTCCACCTACTGATGCTACTCAAAGAGAGTGTCTACGCAGTCACCGAAACGGTATGCCAGAGCCAGTTCCTAGCAAAACAGCAACTATTACCAAGAGTAATCTTGATCGCTTCATCGACAAGGCACAAAAGGCTGAATTGGCGCAGCTTTCATCGTCAACCAGTAAGCTCCTATCTGCACTATGGGCATATTTCCCTAGATGGTGATAGTCACTAACATCAAAGTTACATATAGCTACTAAGCCACAAACATCAAATGAAGGCCGTTCTATGTGGTTGGCCGTGGATTCTGAATGTGCCGTTTCCCGGCCTAGTTCCTGCTACGCAACTGACTTCGAGTCAGCCTACTCAAACTTTGAAGATAGCTCTGATGAAGAGCAAATTCCATCTCCTACGCGCGATCGCTCCCGGCAACGGGAGGCTATGCGTGCTAGCTATGATAATGAGCGCAATCATATCTCATTCATCCAGCCTCAACCTCCCCCCGCGCCTACCTTGCCTTCTCAGCATCCTCCCCCTCCCCCGCCTCCGCCTTCAGCCTCTGAGCAGCAACTGCGTAAGCAGAGATCTGTCCATTTCCGTGCAAAGCACCCCCCATTGCTGCCAGCACTAGATAAGGCTCTTGCTGTGAAAGATAATGCCTGGGGACAACTGTTTATTGGCGAAGGACAGCCAACGGCCAAGATGACTGCGGTGCTACGAGGACTAGCCAAGCACTTAGTAAGTTAGACCGCGGTGTATATATGGGCTTCTCTATGGGCGACTAACATTCTTCTATTTAGTGTGCCATCCTTGGTAAACCAGGTCTCTCTCCCGAAATCATGAGTTATTTTTATAGGCAATGCCCCGCGCCAAGCGAGCCTCTTCCATTTGAAAGTGAGTATACAACACAGTATCTTGATCTCTTTTGGCATCCTACTTACGATATCCAGAACTATTCGGTCAAAACCAGGAAAGTGATGCTTTCATATCTCTATCTAACCTGTACGAAGACCTTCAATGTGAACAGATCTGGATCAAAGGCGCCTCGGCCCGATCTCCTCCGAATGTTCCAACCCTAACGCCAGCCGGCTTTGCGCGTTGGATGACGATCCACATCCAAGCGTACCCGGATATTGAGGCTGCACGAATGCAACGAATCGTGCAAAACTGGAGCTTCGACATCAAAATTCCCAGCGATCCAAGCAACGCTTCTTCTCCCTCAACTTCTACCTTATCTTCATCACCTACTTCTCTCAATGTCATGAGTTGGCGCATGCCCAAGCAGATCTCACCCCATCTATTCCCGGACACGGCGGTTCCCAAGATGAAGGAAAAACTAGACAGGGCACTAGCACGTAACTTCCCAAGTCTCTTCGATGCCAAAACTGCGATGTTAGATGTGGAGAGAAAGCGCAAGCAAGATATGGAACTCGATCGTATCCTCATGAAAGGTGAGCGCCGTAAACTCGGAAGCATCTCACCTGAGTCCCAACGCGGCGTTGTATCGGCACCGCGATTAACACTTCCCTCTACATCCAGCCACACATCCTATCGTCGAGGCCACGGCGAAGAACGAGAACGTGAGCGAAATCAGGGGCGAGATCGTGATCGGAAGCGGGAGCGGGATCATAGACGGGAACACGACCGTACGAGAGATAGACCATCATCACACTACCACCACCACGGAGACGGTACTACCAACTACACCCGACCCAGATCCCACAACTCCAACCTCGTCCTCCTCCAGGACCGCAGTCGAGACCGCAGTCGCAATCGCAACCGAAGCCATAGTCGGAGTCGCGACATCGCCACTAACCGAAGACACAGCCGCGAATGGCAGAAACGGCGCGATAGCTCCGTTCTTCCGAGTAGTTATCGCATGGACTCTTCACGGCGTCAGTCTCAGCTTGTTCCAGTATCTTCGTCAACTACCTCTCGGCCACGTGCTTCGGAACGTGATGTCGGTGTTGATAGTGGTGGTGATAATGATCGGTCTCACAAACGTAGTTCGAAAGCGCATCCGCGCCCCCAGAGCCGATTACATGGTCTAATGCAGATTGCTACAGAACTTATAACATGAGGTGTAAGTGAGAGGGTTGATAGTTAGGGTTACAATGTACAGATTGTTGCTCCACCTAAAACGACATGCGTTTTTAGTGTTGAGCCTAGATAGTGTTAGATGTATTTTATTTTCATTTCAGTCTATGATAAGACAAGTGCTTGGAATTATATACTATGACATGTTATAAATATCCCCCCTAGAAAAATCCGTTAAATGTATTATTCGTAAAATCATTAAAAAAGTGAAACTTGAGCTGTCACGAGCTTTCTTCTGTTCGTCCTGAAACTCGCGCATATGCTGAGTAATAGCTATGTTGTGAAAAGGCTTTCTGTGGCTGTTGTTGTGACTGTTGGTGTTGATGTGGCTGCTGATAATATAGCTGTGTCGGCGTTGGCTCAGGTGATGAAGCCATTGACGAAGAGAATGACGAAGAAGAAGTAGCTGAATTTACATTCTGTGTTTCCATGTTCGCAGCTTTCCGGGCCATACGCTTTTGCTTTAGCTCTGCCCAGTCCGCCTTGAAGTTAAGGATACTTTGGTAAAGTTCCGGATCCACGCCTTCACGTGGTACTTGTACTTCTATAGCCTTTAGGCATAGCCGCAGATATGCAACTTCGGAGTCGTTTTCCTGAAGCTCTTCTTCAAGGTGCGTTACGCGGCCCTGTAAGAACAGGATGCGTTGGGCAGCACGCTCAGCTCGCTCTATCAAAATCGATTGAATATGCTAGAAAGATAATGTTAGAATTTGTTTATATCTATACTAAACTTTGTTGAGTAGATGAAAGGATGAGAGAATAACTTACGTCAGTTTCTTCTTGGCGGGCACGAAGGTTGTTGATGAGGCCTTCCAAATTCTCATTTAGCTTCTCCGTCTCGGCAACTAGCAAACGAGCATCTTCCGATGAGATTCCCTTAGGTCCACGGGTTATCTGTTCGTAGTCCGTATCTGAGTCATCACTATCATCGTCCTCCTCAGAATCGTCATCGTCATCGTCTTCTTCACTGCTTTCCTCGCGGATCACACTATTATCTTTTGGTGGGATCAACGCAGGCGTCTGTGTTCTTGAATGTGTCGTTGCTGATAACCGCAGTTGACGTTGCGGTGAGCCTGGTCTGCTCTCACGTAACATGGCACTTAGATCAGTGAACCGCGACCCAAACAACGACTGGCGTAGTGGCGATGCATCGAAATCAAGACTCATCGGGCGACTCAAGCGCGGTCGTGCGCGAAGGGGATGGCTCGACGTTGGCGTTGCACCAGGGTCGTAATTGCTGTCTAGTGCATCATCGAAGCATGCTCTGCTTGAAGATGGGTCGTATAAAGTGCTCTCCAGGTCGTCCAGTTGGGTATGAAGGGATGCTACAGCAAGAGGGCTCAGATCACCAGAGGCACGGATACGTGCTGTTAAATCATCGAGACGCTTGGTGAGGGCGGCTTTGGCAGCGGCATCATATGCTTCACTAGTACCCAAAGCACGCCGGATAGGAGTACGGAAGGCACTGCTTTCGCTCTCACGTCTACGATGGCGGTTCTGTTCGTTTGTAGAGCGAATATGCGCTACCAATTCTCGGTGTTGCTCGATATCTGATTCGCTGTGCTGTGATTGGTTTTGGGCACTCGTCCTGCTGTCATTCACCTCTGAGAATGGACCGTAGTTCGAGTCATTGATGGATCCTGACGGTGCCCTGGAGTCCATCGATACAGCCACGGAATCTACCGAGTTGGTACTAACGATGCGCTGCCGCCGGCCACGCTGCTGGCTATCCTCGTCTGTACTTGGATGTTCTTCTTCCTCCTCTCGATTTTCATTATGGTGATGATGATCCTGTCTGTATCTCTCGCCGCTAGATCCACGTTCTCTAGCGCCTAGCACATCTGTACTTCTACGTAACGGAGACGGACTGAAGCTTTGGCTAACGCTGCGAAAATGGCCATGTGCCGAAGTCACTGCTGTAGTGGCGGTAGACGGTGTGGTAAGTGAACTGTATGCTCGACTACGGCTGCGCTGTGGCGTAAATATAGGTGGGTTGTGGTCCATTCCACCAGCACCAGAGTCGCTGCTGCTGGAGCTGCCAGCGAACGACCACATTCGCTCTCTCATCTACAGGTGGCTTGTGTTCTTCTCTGCGCCTCTTGGGATTGACACGTGATCTGCTCTTGTGGGCTGCAGATGGAAAATATCCCAAGGGCTAGAGACTCGGTCTCAGCAGGAAAGAAGCGACAAAGAGAAGCGGTCAGCAAACAACCAACAAATTGTCAACCAAGGTAAACAAGTAGGATTGATGCGCCAGGCGTTGCACAAACGGGCTCAGATCAGACAAAGATTAGATCACGGGCAGCGTGATCGAAGCTGCTCTCGGAATGGGTTGGAGGTTGACGATAAAAATTCCGCAAGGCCTGCGAATGATGTAAGAAAAACGAGCCCACTAAACGAAATTAAAGGTTTTCGCCCTTCAATGACGTCAATGCAGAATAAACAACTGAAAGCAAAAGGAAATATGTCGTAGATCTTGTAAAGAACCGAAGAAATTGGCTGATATCACAGCCTCGCGTTGTTCACCCAAAGTTTGGTTTAGAAAGATACAACTATTTTGTTGATAAGTCGGACAGCCTTCCTGCTCCTGCCTGTTCTGGCATAAGAAAGCAAAAAAATAATGACCATATGCGCCTATCGATATTCAAGCTTCCTTCTGCACAGTTGTCTCTTTAACTGATAATAGAGAAAAGAGTATATGTGATAATTAATGGAAGTTTCGGTTTGTTCAGTGAATATGCGCGTCGCAATTCTCTGAGCGAAAAAAAAATCCGATAAGAAAAGAAACCAGTGTTAGGTCGCAATTTCTGTCGCTGGACCAACCAGCTTAGTTGCGCCGTGGGATTCTTCAGTTACAACTGAGGAGCTGATAGCTATTGATTTATGCAGGTTCGTCGTTCCCGTTGCTGCTGCTACTGCTATACGATTGATTGTGCCTGAGTGGGCTATAACAGCAGCCAACCAGCCAAGAAGTGTCTAAGCTTTATGCCGTTCTAAGATTTCGGTACGAGAGTGGCCCATGTAGAATTTGTGCAAGTTGATCGATCAAGCAAGTCGCCCAGCCAGCGCCCTTTTCTATCTTATCCAAACGGACTCTGTAGGAAGATTTTCGAGGCTCGGGTGGATAAATTATCAGAGTGTGCGTGCGACTGCCTTTGGTGCTACTCTACTATACACCTAGTATATCCTTACACGTAATCTGTATTTGTACAGTACAACTCACTTCGCCCATGTCTAGAATTATGACCATATTGTGATCACAAACTTGTTTCTCGTTAATCATCTGGGCTCCACGCTCATTTCCCATCTGTTCTCATATCTGCTCATATCACTAACAAGTCGTCTACAGAGGTGTGTTAGCAGCAGTACTAGTACGAATTGGGCCCTGATCTGGTGCTCCGAATTCGATCCAATTATTCCTTTTTGCATTGTCATTGTGCGCCTTTTTAGAGCCTTATGCTGGCTGTCATGCACAAAATCACATCCATCATCCCTGTCATTCTCATCCCATCGCATTCAAGCCAAGGGCTAATCTAATATCATGACGGTGGTCTGTTGGCACAAGGGTTAGCTAGCGGCTAAACCAGGGCTCAATATACTGGGTCCAAAGTCTGCGTTTGGATTGGCTAAAGCTTTTGGTGAGCTTTTAGCACTAAAACAAGCAAGCGGTCCAAAGGCTAATTGACATATGGAGAAACGAAGCTTCCTGGAGTCCGGGGGCTGACTGTTAGCAAATACATAGTTTTAGCTGGTCACTAGTGTGGTATTCAGAGTACCTAGCTAGCATTTTGTCATGTGACGGATGGCAGCACTGCAAACAGCCGGCAAAGGCACGGCTACGGCTTCAAAGAAAACAACTGCCAGGCATATAGCGCCGTGAAGCCAGCAAACAGCCGGTTGAAGCCTTCCCGCTGGCCGTATCGTAGCATGTGCCTGGGGTAACAATATAAGCAGAGTCAGCGCTGCAAACTAGTATTGTACAATCAATCACCTGAAGTAAAAAGGCGATAGAGCACATAGTTCTAGCAAACAGTGGAGAAGCCCGTAACTACAGTGCTTTCCCACATCTAAACGGCTCTAGGTTTTCAAGTCCATGTGAAAACGAAGCCACTGCTCCAAAATCCGCCTCTGTATTGCGCTTTAGCCAGAAACCGTGCTAGAACGACTTCTCCGGTGTTTTTCCCGCTGCCCCGAATCGTGTCTAACCTAGATTCTTGCAAACTCACGGGCTTCTTGCTGTTCTTGACAGCTTCATCTGTTACTTCCCCATTTGATTATTTCACCTCAGCCTTACCTCTTTGATCGGGCCAGTCCTTTCCCAGTTCTCGTTTCTATCGTGATATTTTCTTCCTTATTTTGTCAGCCGCTTCTCTTATCTTCACCAATAATTGCCAGTATTTTTCCACCCCACAGCATCATTCTTTTCGTCAACCGAGACGCTGCAGGCTTGTCTATTGGTGGGTAAGTTCTTGCTTTTCTGCAAGCTTAGTGCTGCTGTTACTACCACTACAAGCTAATCGTGCGACTGCAAAGTCCTGTTGCTACTGTGCTGCTGCTGTAACATCAGATGTCACGCTTTTCAAGCTCCCGCCCTTAGTATAACAAGCATTCATAACTTCCTCCAGATCTGCCCGCAAGCCTCGGCAGGCCTTCGCTCTATTCCCGGTCTTGTCGCACCTTTTGTCTGGGACAAGCCTAATATCTTGTACCCTGACTCATCAACTGCATCTTTCGTGTCCGGCCACCCATTCACCACCTCTTCTTTGTGCCCTTTTTGTATATCTTTTCTGCACCACTCGTCTTACCGGCATCCGAGCACTCTAGACCTGCTGTCATACCCACCCACCATCCACGCCGCCTCACCCACCGCCCGCCATGTCCTGGAAGGCTAGTGAGCGGCTGATGGACACCATCCGGCACTATGCCAGCTTCCCAGCTACCGGCGTGAGTTTGCGTCAGATGGTCCAGTTCGGCGAGAAGCCCAACATCGGTAAGTTTTACGTCGATACTTGGTCAATGCATGTGACACTCGTCATTGTGAAAAGCTACTAACTGTCTGTCTGCTCGGTATAGGCACTTTGTTTCGCGCTTCACAGTTTTTGGCCGAGGAATTACCTATTCGTCTTGCCCACAGAGTTCAAGAGCTCGATAGCTTACCAGATGGCCTCAGTGATATGCCATCAGTCAAAAAAGTTCAAGATTGGTACGCCCAATCATTCGAGGTACTACTACAACCATCTACATAACAGTTTACACAACACTCACAGTGACAATTCTTACTCTATCTTACCATTGCTAATCCTTGCCCACCAGGAAATCACCGCCCTTCCCCGACCAAAGCTAGACCTAGATATCCGCGAACGGCTTACGACTCCGGCCCGCGGCCCGATCAAGACAACGAAGCTTCTCACCGAAGCCACTATGAACCCAAGCCTTGAAGAAACACAGTACCAGGCCTCCATGGGGTTCGGCAATCGGGAAATCGACAACGCTCATGTGCTGCACAAGAAAAGTAACTCCTCTGCGCGGAGATACTTTGCCCTCGTTAATGACATGGACGTCTGGCCTGCCGATCTACAGCTCTTCAACAAGCGTTTCTCCGATACCCTGAAGCTTATCAAGCGGCGGCATGACTCCGTTGTCACAACAATGGCTCAGGGTGTGCTCGAATACAAGCGCAAACGCCAGCGCATGCAAATCGACAACAATATCCAGGCCTTTCTCGACCGCTTCTACATGTCGCGTATCGGAATTCGTATGTTGATCGGTCAGCACATTGCGCTTACCGACCATAGCCACTACCGCGACCCGTCTTATGTTGGTATCATCTGCACCAAGACAAACGTAAAGGAGCTAGCGCAAGAAGCCATTGAAAACGCACGCTTTGTTTGTGAGGACCACTATGGTCTCTTTGACGCTCCCAAGATCCAGCTAGTCTGTCCACCAAACCTCAACTTCATGTATGTGCCAGGCCATCTGTCACACATGCTGTTTGAAACCCTCAAGAATTCTCTGCGTGCTGTTGTCGAAAGCCATGGGCAGGAGTCGGACCACTTCCCTGTCACCAAGGTCATCGTAGCTGAGGGAAAGGAAGACATCACAATCAAGGTCTCCGACGAAGGTGGTGGCATCCCACGCAGCGCAATCCCACTTGTTTGGACCTACATGTACACCACAGTTGATCGGACGCCCAGTCTTGACCCGGATTTCGACAAGAGTGATTTCAAGGCGCCCATGGCTGGATTTGGCTATGGCTTGCCCATTTCACGCCTGTACGCCCGCTACTTTGGTGGCGACCTCAAGCTCATCAGTATGGAGGGGTAAGTTCAATTGCATCATTATGCAATATACCCAATATCAATATGGCCTAGTTCAACCCAAGGCTGTTGCATCCACTAACGCTTCTCATTTGTTTAGGTACGGAACTGATGTCTACCTCCACTTGAATCGTCTCTCGAGCTCGCTCGAACCCCTTCCGTAGCAATCAACCGTCATGAGGGAAGCAAAGCCCGGTAGCCGGTTTCATACGGGTTATCAAGACCCGGCAGAAGTGTCTCCCACTGTCTATTATTACGGCCACCGCCACAAAAGCACACCCCAAAACCATTCCCGTTCCCGAGGACTGACGATGCCGTTACGATACCTTGCCCGCTCACGTCTTAAGAGCCCACATGAGTTGGTTGAAATTAGCGAACGCCGCCAAGTTGGCGATGCCGAGGCCATGGTCAACCATGGTACACGTGTATCAAACCATGACGACCATCAGCTTTAGATGAGTCAATCGTCTTTGTTAGTGACGGTTCACATCAAAATGAGATTCTCTCTTCTCCTGCTGCCACTATAGAGCTGATACTCCTAGTCTGAAGTAACTAGACTTGTTGATATCTATCCTTTTTCCATCTTCCCTACTATCCGCTATTCGAGAAGCGTACTCTCTTGTATCATATATAGTATATCTTACTATCTTACTGCTGTCTTTAGAAGATATTTTCCGCATAGAATCACAATCTCGCGTTTCCCTCCTCCTCCATTTATCTTGGATAATTATCTCTCGTCGTTCACTCATTTGGCATACACTCACTCCTAAACTTGGGTTCTTTGCATACTGTCACTCTTATATCTTCCAGTCCCTATTTTTCTCGGTGTTATTATGGCTTACGAGCCATACAAACGTATGTTTTTGTCCTTTGATTCTACTTTGGCTTGTTGGTTTTTTTCTTTATGTCCTTTCGATGTTATTAATACTGTATAACGAAAAGAATATCAATGCCTAAGCATCTTTATAGCCGAACCTGGCATTTTACGAACATGAATATGTGTAATAACAACTGCCACAAGCATACGTAGCTAGCTGATTGGACAGCTAGTTCTCTGGAATAGCCTAGCAACCAGAATCACTTCGTGATTTAATTGGAAGAGGCATATTGGCTGCCGCTATGATCTGTGGTTTCGTTTTAGGTAGCAACGCATTAGATGGCAGCAAAACTGTAACCTCTTGTTGGTTATGTCGACTGCAGGCCTCATGCATAACGAGCCCGACAAAACTCGCACCTGCGATATCAAAGACTTTCTCAGTTTTCTCTCTTGTGAGTTAAAGCTATTGATAGTTCTTATATGATCAGAACTCAGTATCGTATCTAACAAACTCATCAATATCTAGATCAAGAAAATCTGCTATTTTCCGATACTTGTTAGTTCAATTCTTTGCGATGCTAGTCTCTACCTTGCGTCGTTGTGGCGCACGAGATGTGCATCAGCATCTTCGTCAGCGTCTTCTACTCGTTGGTCAACATAACAAATTCGATTATCCCATCAAAATCAACGGAAATACTTCCACCGCTCGGCTATCCTCCTATTCAACTGGCTTAAGCTCCGCCAGCGCCATCGATGACTTTCGGTCCACGTTCTCATATCTTCAACCCAAGCAAAGTCTTGACGACGAGCAGTCATTACAGAGCACCAGTGTGTGTGCCAACGATGATGGCCATGACTTAGACCCTGAGCAACAACGCGCCTTCGAGGCTGCTACCCAAACGGACAAGAATATATTCATCACTGGAGCTGCGGGAACTGGCAAAACATATCTTCTGAACAAGATCATCGGCCATCTGATTCGCAACAAAAAGAAGTTCAAGGTCATTGCCACGTCTAGCCAGGCCGCTGCCCTCGCATTTGAAAAAGGCATTACGTCGTCCAGGTTTGCCGGTTGGAATCCACGCACATCGTCCTATCCTCTCGAAGTTCTCCAAAAATGGATACGTAGAGGCACTATGACCCATGAGTTCGATGGCGTGGAGGTTTTAGTCATCGATTCCATCAACACGATGGAAATGACGGAGCTAGAACGCCTCAGCGATGTTATTGCCAAGTTCCATGGCATGAAAAACCCAGATATTCGTGGTTTGCCGTTTGGCGGCTTGCAGGTCATTCTATCGGGTGACTTTTATCAGTCACCTCCTGTCCTACCATTGGAGAAATGCGGCACGTGTGGTGGAGATTTGAAGCGCGAGACCACAGATAACAAGCTCACCTATAATTGCGGTTCATGTAACATCGTCTTACAAAATGCAGATCAATATGCTTTTCGTGCTCCTGTATGGAGCGCTTGGATCTCAGTGTCTTCAACTTGAAGCAATGCTATCGTTATGCTGAAAACCCCGAATATCTCGCCATGCTACAGCGTATCCGGACGGAGGGTGTTACTTCCAAAGATCTGAAATCGATCAAGGATCCAAAACGCCCTGCCAATGTTAGGGCATCTAAACTTGCGATAAGGGATACTCCGAGCGAGGTGACTCGTATATTCCCTTCCAGGAAGTTAGCGGAAGAACACAACGACAAGATGATGAAGTTTGCTTCGGACCTCAAAACGTTCAGGGCTGTAGATATGGTGCGAGTTGATGAAAATCTTTATCCTCATCTATCCCACCTCTATGACAAGAACAAAGGTGGACATCTCAAGGCTCTTTCAAGCCACCAATACACGGCGTATCTCAATCTCGCCATCAATATGCCAGTGATCACTACACACAACATCAGAGGCCATCTATACAATGGACTCCAAGGTGTCATTGTTGACTTTGAACGCCATACCTCAGGCTACAGCCCATACCACACTGACAAAGAACAAAATGCCCAAGAGGAGGTTGCCAAATTCTGTCGGGGCATTAATCTACGCCCAATCGTGAAATTTTTCCATACTGGGGAAACAAAAACCGTATACCCTCACTCAAACGTCGATATCATGGTGGGTGAGGCATCGGCCTTGATGCGCAAGATCAAGAAAAAGAAGAAGGAAAATAAACACAAGGTAATACAACTAACAGCCCAAAAATCTAGGATGAAACTGACAAAGGCATATACTAACATCATGACTTAGACGATCGATCCTTGGGCGGAATTCTATGGCTTGGATGAACAGCAACTACTAAAACGCCTCAAGCCGCCGGTCATAGGACGCACACAGTTCCCACTAGCACCCGCATGGGGCCTTAGCATAAGAAACGTTCAGGGCATCGAGCTCAAAGAGGCCATCCTGGATTTCACCAAAACTCAACATGCGTCTCAGATTTACACGGCTATGACCCGTGTCAAGAACCTAGAGGATATCGCGGTGATCCGGGGCGGTAAAGACAAAAAGCCACTCAACTTTGCGCCTGCCGTGAAGGATTTCTATGCCAACCTTGACCGGACCACTTCTTAGTTAAGTTCTACTTTCGTTATATCAAACTAGTTAGAAGAGGACTAAGGTCGGATACTATGGCGTGTGTAACGCCATATACTTTAATACAATAAGATTATTTCAAATTAGTAATGTGTTCGATATACAAACATGATTCGAAATTACTATCATTCAAAGCGTTACTCATGACTTTCAATTAGAACTATTTAAATACAACGAGCCATCCCATGTTATCGAGTATACTTACGCTCAGTAATAGTTTCTGCCTGTTCCGACTTTACATGTATCCACCATATTTATTTATTAATTTATTACTATTTTACGTCTACCTACTGTTATTTCGCAGCAATACGACGGCATGTTCCGGACGTGAGCAATTGGCCGATGTCATCTTCCAGCTAACTCCCGGGCGGTCAGCGATTGCAGGTGCACGTAGATTCAAGCATCTCTTGTGACTTTTTAGGGACCGGCTTTGGGGCCAAGAGAGCTCTCTGTCCAGCGCAGCCCGAAGGCAGGCCTGCGGGGTTCCAAGGTTTGTTGCCTGGTGTTTTTGGTTGCGGTAAAAGCTAAAGCCATCTAGTCTGAAAGGTCACCGGCTGTCGGCACGGGGAATCGCCCTGGCGGAGTACATGTGATTTTGTCCTTTCTTCGGTATAACTGTTGCCGCTTTTTCTAACTAATAAAAGACCGTTCAACATCCTCATATAGCCCTCCTGACATTGCCCCTGTCTATCTATAAACTACTCCACCTACTCCATCCTCCCCCCCTTGGTTGTGACTAAACCCCGGCATCCTCGGGACGCCCGGGCTGTTCTCGTTCCGCCAAGAGCCGGAGATTTCGACGTAACACGCTGGCAACATGACTTGTTGCTTTGGTGGTTTTCAGGAGCTTGTCCGTAAATCTCTGACTCCATGGTCTCGGCAAAGCCTTACAGGCTCACCAGTGTCCATGTTCTTTTGGCTTGCTGCCGGCTTTGCATCCGCGGGGACCATTGTGTTTCCACCGGCCTTCACCTCATCCGGGAACAAGGGGAGCCACTCATTTGCGTGCAAGTTAAGCTCCTGAAACTGCCATTCTAAGCCGGCATTCGGCTTAGTGTGTGTCCTTAACAAGAGAGCCACTGATTCTGCTGTGCATGTCGTCTTCGTGCCGTCCAGTTTCTGCAATAGTGGAATTCGTCTGTCAGTCTTGTCATTGGCCCATCTAATTGCACGGAAGATGTCTCTTGTTTATTTCAAACTGTCGATGATCTTGCTCATCAATGTCTTTTTGGCTTAGGTAACCGCCTACTGCATTGCTTTTTGCTGCTTGACGTATAAAGCTCGCAGAGTCAGTTCACCTGCGCTCTTTCGACAGATGTTACGTGCCGCCCTCATCATGGCATTGTGCTGTCTGCACTTGTCGTTCCACCATGGCTTGAGCTCAATATTGGTGGGTATCTTTGGTGTCGACACATCCAGTGCCATTCCCACTACAGCGACTAATTCCTTGGCAAGAAGTTCGGCTTTGTCTGCCCCGTTATCATCGCCATCATCTCCGAACAACCGCTCCAGGCCGCCGCTTTGTCTTTTGCATTCGGTGACGGATCAGTCTACATCCATTTTGCCCAACCTCCATCTTGTCTCGACGCCCTTGTTTTAATTTCCAATTCGAGTATCTCATGGTCGCTCGTGCTTCCGGGAACGACTTTCATCCGGGTCTCCCATCTCACCACTGCTGTCTGCGGTACCACGGCCAAATCGATCACTCTCCCAGCTCTGTGCGTAGGATCATCCTCCTGGTTTAGCACAGCTAGTCCTTGGTCGGTCAGCCAATTTTCAAGAGTCTTCCCCTCGTTGTTTTCTTTGTCGTTGGCTTCCTATATGCCATGGTGAGCGTTTGAAGTCTCCCAATGCAACCCATGAGTGTTATTTTTCTATACTCATCAGTTTCTGTAAACCCTCACCGGATCGCAAGCACCGTTCTGGGGCATTGTACACTCCCAAAAGTCGGAGCACCCCCTACGTTGTCTTGATGCGGACTGGGCACAGGTCCATATGGGACTGATGTGTCTCTAGTGTCTCGATATCTTTCAGCACATAAGCGATGCTCCGTGGCCGGTCCCCCCATCCTTCCCTCAGGCTATGCAGGGTGAGTTCTGGGCGGGACTTCGTTCTGTCCTTACGTGATCCGATGCAGTGCTCTTGCACAAAAATGACATCTACCTGTTGCCTAACGGCACGGAGTAAAGCCAATTCATGGTTAGAGCCCCCCCCCTTCCCACGTTGACACTCCACACTGTGTATCCACCATATTAGGTTACCGTTCAACATCGTGTGGAACTCACCCTTCCTAGGCTATACCAAGGCAAAAAAAAAGAGGAAACCCCATTTTCAAAGCATCGTGATCAAAAAATGATGAGTTGGGCGCGATTCGAACGCGCGATCCTTTCGAAACTGTGGAACCCTTTTCGGGCATAAGGGATTCAAGTATGCCTTGAACACAGCGCCTTAACCACTCGGCCACCAACCCGGTTTTAGTTGCTCTTGTTGAACCGACGTTTAGATGGCTATATAAGGAGCTCACTTTTGGGCCGGAAGTTCCCCATAGTGGGGATGATAACTCCACTTAGGGAGTTGGTTTTGTGGGTCTGTCTTTTGGGGGATGGCTTTGTGGAGGCACTATTTTGTTTTTTTTTGTATTTGTTTTTGTTGCTCTTAGTGGAGGTCCATACCACTAGTTCTTCGGGGCTAGGGGACGGTGTCGTCCCGCACATACGAAGCTATTGAGTTTGTCTAGCGGAGGACTTTAAATATCCGTCCGGTAACCAACCCGACGTCGTATGATCTCAGTGATTTAGGTAGACGTTGAATATAATCAAATCAAATAAAAAAGCCGAAGGTTCCCGGAAGATGAACATCAACCGACTGCTTCCGTTTGGGAAATGCGTCTTATGGGGTGCGAAGTAACAGCAGGTAGACGTTAGGCAATATGTTGGGGCGTGACCAGCTGTCTAGCAAAGGAAAGGAAGGTTATTAAAAAGCTGATATCTAACTCGTCCTCTCTGTGATGGTAGATCACGCTTAAGAACATAGAGGTTCATGATCTTCAGATATTGCGTTGTTCCCTGTAAGATGATGAGTGATAACTGCATTTGTATTTACTGCAGTTCTTACAAGTTCTGTATTATTGAAGTCAGCGTCCGCTGTCTTTGCTATAAAAGCATGGGTTGGCCATTATGACCACTTGGTGTGACATTGAATTATCAATATTGAGACATCTAACAAATTCACCATCAATATCACAATTATCTAAAAGTTTCCCGTGGCTATTCATTGGACTATATCTTTGCCTAGAATCAGCTTTTCATTCCATATGCTAGTCCAATTACAATTTACAATTTACTCAAGCCAAATACCCGGTTTTCAATACGACGATAATACTGCCTTACATGATGAAAGGTAACCTTGACCTATCAATAACATGTAAGCCGCCGTTGTATCGTTACAATTACTGTATAACCCAAAAATACATATACTTGAATTATATCTGTAAAATCCGAGGTATCGATTCTTACATGATCACCGCCCCGTCATCGCATCAAAGTAAGGTAGATGATGTATATATGAAACTTTCCTTTGTTTTTTAGCGTATTTGAAGTTGCAGAATATGCACTACTTGCAGACGCCACTATATCAATCAGGGTCATCAGAAGCAAAAAAAAAACATAAAGCAGCCCGTATATAGCTTAGTAACATAACTTCATTAGTTTCAGTATCCCATCTGGAAGACGATTACTTACAACTTACAGCTTATACAGCTGATAGTCACCCGAGGTCAGAGGCGTTTCTAGGGATAGCCAATTACAGTACAGCTCACAAAATACATCGTGTCTTCCATTGTATTTATGTATTCACAGCAAAAAAAAAGTACGCATAGCTGCTATCCGAAATATACGCTAACTGAAAAATCAAACTAGCCAAGATACAGACAGACATATGCCTTGGAGTCTTATTTTGATACTTGGCCAAATATCTGGCCAACACTTTTTTACGAGTTTCCCGGCTTAAAAACTTTGTGTTATACAGTCAATTCTTAATACACACTACCTCCCTTTAGAACTTCTACTGTGTAAGGAGCTATAAAAGGAACATCCGGAATATCCAGATACTTCATTGAACGTATTTTATCGGTTTATCAAGTACAGCATAACATCTTTGAAGTCACCACAGTATTGACATCAAGTCTGCAAGGAGGACAAACCCATCATCATACCGCAGCCAATATATAAGAATTACGCAACAATTTCAGCTACCAAACTTCCATACCATAGCCACTTTGTAGAAGACTTTTTAATAATTTCTGTCTAGAAACTTCAAAAAGGTTAATTGTGACAGTGTGACTGAAAGCTGACGAAAGAGCTGGATAGTGTGTCTTACTAACAGGGAGAGTTTCTGTGTCACATAGTCTCACCTAGTCTTGTAAGTATTGAGACATTTCTCAGTCGAACAGCTTGTTATAGATCTATCGCCGACCGAGTTTGAGAAAGAGATTAACGAAAGAGAAAGATGAGTGGCATGTAACACGTTTCCAAGTTTATTTATATGTACAGATATTGGTCTTTCACCAACTTTCTATCTCTCAGCTAAGTCTCTCAATGTTCTCAGCCTAGAAAAATGTCACCGGTAGCCCACTGCATACGAACGGCATAACATGCCGAAGAACGCTGTACAGTCTTATATCTTTGCCACGCGTCGGTATGCCCATGAGTAATCTAGCACTATATAATACAGAAACCAGATAGCCCCATCAAGATAGCCTAAGACTCCAGGTATATATTAGGTAAATGGTAACTTATGCCATTCGTATTTGAGACAAATATCGCGTCCTATGCAATACAAAACAGCCCGAGATATGGTGATTCCTCTATACTAGACAACCAAGAAAATAGCAGCATTTGTCTTGTTTTTGGGGGGTTACATGCCATGGTATCTCATGTCTAGATCATACGCAAGGCTAGAAGATGGATGTGAGAAACTCAGATAGTGCAAGGCGTAACTCTTGCACATGTCTCATTATTCTTTCCTGGCGATACCACATGAACTTCCATAGAAGGTCATGGTATTATCATAGTCAACTTCAAATATAGGAATTAAGAACTCTTGAACTATGCAATGTTGTTCGAACTTTTGCACTGGAATTCGTCTCTTTGGGTAGCGCCATGAGATCACAATGTGTTGGTGTCTCGTAGCAAAATAGCCACATTCTTTCCATGTTCCATATTTCTCTCCCATGAATATTGTCTGACTATGCAGCTATCGTAACCCTTTATATCCGTGTATTTGTACTTTTTTTTATCCTCATGTTATCAGTATTCTCAGGATCCCCTATATACGACATATCGAAATGAATGAATAGAGTGGCCATGTGATTATTCATACATAAAACAATGACTATGATGGCGCCCTTCATACTATACGTACATTGATAACCCAATGTAAGGGTTATGTCTGCCTCTTGTACTCCGATGATCTGCAACGTTAGACCGGAGCTCCGTAAACATCAGTGCAGTCAAAACATCAATCGGACAGGCTTCTAGACCATTAATTCAGGCAACCCAAGACGCCAGACGAAAACCCGAATCATTTCAGTACGTGAAGCAACGGTAACGCTACTAGCTAGAATGAGGAACCTCTCGGCATTAAAGACTTTAGCGGCATTTCTTTTTCTTATCTTACTGCTACTCTAGGAGATATTTACGATCACATTTGCTACTTGGCATTATTTCCTTTCCATTTTCCATTTGATATCGATGGCGGGGTTCCCAGCACTCACATGGAAAGTTTTCCAGCTTTGTTTACTTTGAGGCGATGCAAGTTTGAGATCCGGGGTTTGCTAGAGCTGCTGATACCAGTCTTTATAATGCCATACAACTGAAGTACGTTAGACTTGTACTAAGAATCATGCAGCGGCCGCTTTTCGTCCCGTCCGCGCCGAGGAATGCGCGCAGTGTATTATTATTATGGTTATAGTTGTAGAAACCCATCCTTCTCTTGTTCCCGATTGGTACATTCGGATACTAATTGGTGGATATAATGGATTTCTTGGAGGGGGGAGCCTCAAGGCGAATTTGAAGAGAAGACGAGGCGATATGCAAAATATAGAATATTATATTCATGCATCAAACCCACAAACCAACAAGCCCACACACACCAAGTCAGAAAATCGGTTACTTCTTGCTATGAGTCCAGGTTCTTCCGTTGCTCGTTGTTTCGTCAGTAGATTGGCTCCTTGTATTAAATAATGCTTTTATGTCAGGGTCTAATATAATAGTTTGTGGTTAAAAACCCTGGAAACCCTAAACGAAACATTTATTTGTTCTTGAACTCTCGGGCTGCATAGTAATGCAGCAATAAAAAAGTGTAAACAAGCTAGTTAGTCAGTTTTGGAAGTGGCAAATATACAGCACACGTCTACATGTACATACATGTACAATATCAAAATTTCTTCTGGACTTATAAATTCAATATCGGTTCTAGTATATCAACACAAACAACCAACACACAAATATCTGCTCGTTTCGTTGGTCGGAGAGTAGAAGGGCTCTATGGTGACATAAATGCAATCAATTAGTTGTTTGAGAGAAAAGCTCGGTGACACGCTAAATTGCGTGCGCACGTCCATGTAATGTCTGTACAGATATACTATGTAATTGACGGACGGCGCTATGGGATAAAAACTGAACGAGGTACCGTTAAAAGGCCATTTTTCTCTCTGTTTTTCGTCACGAAGACATTTAATTATGAATATCGTACAATGAGCACATCGGATGTCTATCCAGCATACAGATATGTCGAGTTGAGAATGTGATAGGGGTATCGGCGTCATCACATCAAAAGAAAGTATGGTTTCAGAGGTTCCCTCAATAATTAGAGCCACTGTCGGAACCACAGAGTACCAGTAAGCAAAGTCAACCAAACATCTCCTAGTCTTTGTCCTTTGATTGGTTTATCACATTTTTGCACTTTTCTCTCTTGCATGCCACCCCCATCAATGAACCAGATTGAGCTCCTGAAAATAGATCTGGTAGCGCCGGAGAGGAGCAAAAGTCAATATTTACAATTAGATGATTCCCATAACATGACAATAATGCCAATGCTCCGACAGACAAGCTGTAGGAAGGCGAAATGGGCAGAGGCTCGCCTGAGAAATCCGCTACCGAAACATGCCAAAAAGGGTCCTTGAGGGTAACTAGTAATAGCTCTATCAACTAATGTTTAGCAGATTTTGATCTTGATCGAGAATACACTGAATTTATATATGCAGGCAGAGTCTATTTTATGTAGCACTACATAGTACTTTATCAGATATAAAACATGGGACATAATGTTTTGAGTTGGCGCACACTCTTTATACTGTTTGGGAAATACCCTACTACTCTACTTTGACTGTCCCCGTTTGACTGAGCGCGCAGTCGATCTTTGACATGCAACGTTCCGAGTCGTTCTCGAACGCCATCATAAAATTATTGCCGAGTGTTCGCCCCCACCAGATTCTAACAATGATATGTATAACTAGAGGCATATGTTTTGTTTCTGTTTGCTTTGCCGGCGAGGACGAGAAGGCCAAGAGAAAAAAAAAACAAGAAAATCGAAATGAGGACCAGGAACAGAGAAGCTAGAGGTGGGCCCAACATCGTGTTTGTTTGCTTTGACAAGGACCCTTTCATTTCCAGCATCACATTATTTTGTTTGGAGCCGGGACGATCCCGTTCAATAGATAAGTGATATTGGCTTGAGAGTATGTATTTTAGAGAAGAAGAAATAAAGCCAACATATTTGAATGACGATGGACGAACATTAGCCTTCGGAACCAGTCTTTGACAGCTGTATAAAAGTAGTATTCAATAGTACTTTCGGAACAAGTCCTTAACCTGTTGTGGATGACAAGTTGAACCCCCTTACTCGGCGGCCTCGTGTGGTTCTTGCTACTTTTTGTTGTGGTAATTTCACGGGCTCTTATAATCGACGATCCCAGTCACTTATCTCGTCTTATGCTATCTCATAGTAGTTGAATGATGATGACAGCATATCCTGCAAGATAGTCAACCTGGCCTCGTTGACCCAGGCTACTGGCGAGGACTTAACTAGGTATATGGCCATTAATGTAAGATTTGAATATCATGGAAGCAAGAAGCCTAACCTGCCTAGTTATGTATTTAATGTAGTAATTTGGCCCCAAGTCACAAAGAAAAGGCCTAAATTTGACAAGTCTTTGGACCTAATGACGGACATGACTTCGAGCACAGAGCAATTTTCTCATTATTGAGATTACAAGGTTGACCCGGAAATTCAAACAACTAAAGAGGTGCCCTTAGCTTTCGTTCAGACCCCGGGTCTTGGGCTCTCTATTTGTTGAAATTGGAGTGAAGACGAATACAGAGAGCATGGGAAATGCAATAGAGAAGGGATACGTCTCCGCCAATTATTACCTCAATGGGATGCCCTGGCATCAGCCATAAGTTGTAATTAACAACTACATCTAGATAGCTGTATGATGAAGGGCAATTGATATAATACTCTCGAGATGAACTATATGTACTGGAAGAATATATGTAGAATGCAACTCCTTGATAGGGGCCTTTCTGGAACAAGGAAGTAAGATGCCAAAATATATATATATATAAAGAAAGTACATGTAATCCCTTGAACATGCCAAGCATTGGCATCTTTAGCTGTAGGGAACGGTTTTGTGATATGTATGTTCTGTATGAGCACATGTTCTTTTTATGAAGTTATACACGGGTGGGAAGACTAGGAATGCTTCAAAAAGATAGCGCCCGGGCGCAACAATATCATTGTAAATATGTTTTATTGCAACGCCAATCATTAATTATCTTTGTCACTTAGAGATTGTGCATATCATACTATTCATTCATGACAAGCACCTCCCAAAGTGTGTAGTCCATTAATTTCTACTTTTGTTGTTCATTATAAATGTTGAGACTGGAAAAAAACACCATTGAAATCTTAATAGCTGTATCTTTTGTGTGTGTGTGTGTTTTTTTAAAAAAAAAAAAAATATTTAAATAATAAATGTTTTCTTTTCGTCCGTGGTACCTAATTTGAGACGAAATGGCAGAATGATACACTATTTGTGAAAGGCAACATAAGCCCCTGTTATATGTTAGCCAGGGGTAAGTAAATAAGCAGGGAAAAAAAAGAAATAACAAAAAGAAAGAAAAGAACGGCTAAGGAAGCACAAAAAGACGGACATATCATATTGGGCTTGACATGATGCGCTAATATACAGCTTACTTTAACGGTGGCGGTGGCCACAGAACTAAGAAGCCAAAAGGGCTTTCAACGTGTAAAGAAAAAAAAGAATACACCAACGATCCTGCATAATTTAGTGCATCAGGTTCTTATGTAAGTTTACTACTAACTAGAACTTTATTCCCCAAAAAACATATGTATAAATTTAGAAGACCATATTACACACTACTATCTCATTTGGTAGGCGGTGAAGGTGTGGCAATTGGAATCCTATGTTATTTTGTTAAGTCAATATGTATGTAAGGCAGATATGTTAAAAGGCTACTTTAAACGACATACTGTCTTGAAAGGGCAGTTCAGGCAAATAACAACTGCAGCTATAGTCAGGGCCGATATGAGGCTCGAGTAGAGTGGCGGGAAAAGGTGTAAAACAAAGGCAATCAGACTTTCTGGAAGAGAGTCATATATTGGAAATCCGGCAAGACATAAATGCCACCCACTCAAGCTCAAGGGCGCGCTGTGACAAGGCGGAGAAAGAGGAGCAGCAGCAGCAAGAGGGGATCTTGGTATCTGTGTTGGATCTGGAATGTTGGTGATGTGAGGTGCAAGTCTCTGACCGCCCTCAACAGGAACTTACATGTCCAAATACAAAACAAACAAGTCAACTTTTTCAGGTACTCGGTCATCGTAACAGAACGATTATATTAGGTCATAAGCACGTTGGGGAGGTTTTGAATGGGGTTGGCAGGCTTTGATTTGGCATTGACCTGCCGCCGATTACGTTACTGCATCAATGTCTCTACGGCCGATTCTTGGTGTCTGTTGTGTAGATAATACATGTATTTATATGTGTATATATGTCCCTTCCTGCATGTCGTATGCAGTCTGCACTGCAGTCTGCGGTTCTTCTGCATATATTCAACTCGGGGACGCGGCCTGGTAACTCTACTGCTGCATTGAATGTCGTCCTTTCTTGTCGCCTTGTTCGCCTTGCAACCTGCAGATCGAGGCAATAAGAAAGCGGGTTTTCAATACCTGTAATACAACGCTGTGGCCCTGCAACGGCAATGGTAATGGGTAGTCCATAGTCCACTTGACAAGAATACACAGACAGCGCAACGTCCCTCAGTTGTGCATACCGCTTCTTTAGCTTATTCGTAGCCCAGCCCCGATCTTATGCACAATCTTGTAGTTTTCGTCATCTATGAGAGAGAATCAGGTGGCGGGGCGCGCAAGATGTCAAACTGCGTTGTGCACAATTTGGCCTTATTTAGAATAGCTTAAAGTGGTTGGCAACAGACCGACAGCTAACGAACTAGGCCATTATTAGTATAGTTAGTGGGCTCCATAGTGTATCGGTAGCATGGAGATACAGCCAAAAAGGTACAATGTTGCCATCAAGACTATACTTTGAACGTTCATACTAGGGTATGCCGTCAAGCATAACAATAAAAACTAGTAGGGCGAATTGTTTTTGTTAAGGATAAAATTCAGAATATCGGAATTCTGCGTATTATTCCCTGACCTGATCCGATCACTGGTGCTAGAAGACTCAAAAGTCCAAGCACCCAAGTGACCAAGTAAGCAAAGCATCAAAGCAAGTCAAATCAAAGCTAGCCGCAGATTTCGTAGTGGAGGGCAGGTAGTGGGCGAAAAGTAAGTGCATGCATAAGGGATTTACCGACTGCGACAGACAAGTTATGGATATGTTCGGGAAAGCAAGCGTCATCCATGGTCATATGCGGGATCACAAGAGCTTTTGACTTGGACGGGTGAGGGGTGCAAAGCCCGCAACGACAACATCAGCACAAGTGATCACTAGGCCGGCCACGAGGACAAAGAGATCAGAGATTCTCGTCCCCCCTCCCCAGGAGGAATACTAGAGTAAATGGATTTAAAAGTGGTCATGACTATCACCCATAAAGTCCACGGTTTTGCTAAAATAAAATGGTATAAGAGAGAACAAGAACATCTCATGTTCATGCACCGGACTGGAGGCGCGGCGCAGACTGTGGCGAATATTGGAATTTCACCAGTTAAATTCCTGGTCTAGGTTTCCATTCATGTTTCTGTTTCTGCACAGAGCAACGTCCTTTGTATCAGAAACAGTCCAATTCGATGCCTCTCTATGTCTAGAGGTACATGTACAGTGTGAGTGTGCTTAGTAAAGGCAATTGATATCATTCTAGGATATCATTGTAGGCTTGATATTAAGTCATCGTCTCCCTTTGACAGGACCTTGCAGCTGTATTGCGCATTCCATTGCATTTGGTGGCGTACTTTACGACGATATTGTGTTTGATGTTGGAGAACAGGTCATCAGATAGGTACTCTAGATTATGAGGACTCAATAGCACTTTCTTTACTGTCCTCCAGTTGATCCTCTAGTTGTGTACATACATGTACTATAAATGTAGCTTCTCCAGCTTCAGGGACAGCAACGTTCACAAAGTACACATCTATATCGTTTCTTGGGACCAAAAGTCTATCAAAAAAATAGCACTGAATTGAAGTACAATTGATAAAATAAAAGCCACTAGGAAGCAATCAACAGGCTAGTCTGGCAGAAGGACCCTCCTAAAGATGCGCAGATTGCACCTTTTCTGGAACCAGAGCTTCCCCGGTTATCTAGCGAAATTGGTAGTTCAACCCCTGGTTCAGCACAACATCAGCGTCTGGGAAAAAAAGAAGAAAAAAAGAAATGTTTCTTTAGTTTGCAGCTGTTATGTAAGGGTTTAGACCAATTATGTGTTTGACCTTGATACTGCGATTACTTCGGCTGATGATAATGCCATGATGAGATATACAACCAACCCAAGTATATAGCGATAGAGTTCTTTCCAAAAAATCTTCTTTTTTATCTTGGAGGGTTTTTCGTAACTTGGTTA